>PVJL010011466.1:0-42788 GCA_004026885.1 Lyroderma lyra | reverse complement strand
TTTTTTTTGTTCTTATCCAAACCCAAACTGCTAATAATATCATAGTGCACAAACCTTGCTTACATTCAACATTATTTCCTGAACACACATTGCTAAAACAAGAATTGAAGGGTCAAAGGATATGGAAGTTTTAGCAAGGAAGTATATTATTAAATGGCCATGTATAATGATACAATAAATATATCTTTGGAAAGTGCACAGCATTTAACAGGACACAGTTTTATCAGGGAAAGAGGAGCTTTTTGTTTTAATTATTTCAAACATTTTATACAGATTGTACATGATTATAATAGAAAATATTTTTATGAAATTGTTAATGTTGCAAATGAAAGTCAAAATTCTAATACCACTCCTAATACTTCTACTTGAGAAAATACCTCTTTAAAAAAATAGATATCTTCATACTTTTATATTTATAATAAACTATGCATTGTTTCATTGGGGAATATTTTCACTATACCAGTCCTCTAGGACCATATTTCTAAATAGTTAAATATGTTCTTTTAATTATGTTGTTTTATAATATTCCATCACAGGGATGAGCCATAATTTCTACCATCAAGCTTCCTTGGGTTATGTTTTAAATGGTTCTGACTTTTTACATGTAAGATTAATTCTATGATGAACAGCGTTGTACCTGAATATCTTGGAACATTTTATTGCTTCCTTCCTATTGTAATTGCAAGATTGATAGATACAGACCTGTCAAATATTTTTTCTTGGTCTGCCCAATACTTCTACCTTAAAGTGTATATCAACCAGTAGTTTAGAAGAGTGCACATATCCCTGCCCAGCTTTTTAAATTGTTCAAAATATTTCTTAAGTTTTGTGAAATTGAAATGCTTTAAATATTTTTCTTTTATTACTTCACTTTAAAAGTACATTGAAAAAAAAACAAGATCAAGCACATTAAAATAAAGATAAGAACTACCTCAGATATATTATTTTTTGTACCTTTATAAGCTTTCACTATTCATAAGCATTTAAAACAAAAATAGATTCCTAGTGAATATATTTTATCTCTTATTTGCTTTTCAATATATTGCGAACATACCTAAAACATCTATGGCTATTCAGATTTCTTCTACAATTCATTATCATTGTCTAGAACTAGAATTTTTAATAGCGTGTCCTCATTTTGTATATAAAAGTAGTTCCTATGTTTTTCCCACTAAACTGAACTCTATGGTGAATAATTTTTCAATTGAATTGTTCCCCCCACCCCCACCCAGGGAAAAAGTATTTAATGTGGTTTTTCCTAGTACAGACTGTGAGTTAACACTTAAAAATCAAGACAAGGGTCAGAAATATCGATTTTAAAAGAAAAAGAAAGGACCATCTTTAAGGAACTACTTAGAATTAGGACATTTTTACAAACTCTATAAAGGTAAGAAAACAAATCCCTGCCTTGGTAGAAGCAACAAGCTTATGTGTGCTGTTTAAGGCTGTTATATGGACCCTCATTTCAGGTCAAGGTAGTTTTGACAATTTGGCAAAGACTGAAAGACATACTTATTTTTAGGATTTTTGCTTATAAGATATGGATTGCTGTTTATTTATGCATAGAGGTTATATTTAAGTTTATTATATTTGTGTATCCCATTAAATAGGGGATTCAAAAATAACCTCCCATAAATGAGGGTGGATAGCCATTGGCAGTCCAAATCCAGCACAAGGAGGGATCTGGCCTTTGATTGAATCAAGATAAAATTTCTCTCATCACCTACTGGGAAATTAAGCTGAAGTAGTGAAGGGGTGGGAATGGAGAATGAGGAAAGAGGATGGAGAGAAAGAGTATGAGAGAGAAAGCACTGAATAACTAGAAGGAGAAACCATTGTCAAAGTAGTAATGTATTACTAGAAATAGTAATACCTGGAAAAAGTCATTTAACAGCTAATACTGTGGGAATCCAACTAAGTATAAATATGGTAGTCTCCTGAGAATACGTAATTATGAGCAATTTCAAATAAAAGAGGAAAAAGTGTTATCCCTGTAATTAAGGTCAGAGAGTATAAACAGAATTTTTAAAAAATGAACATTTTTGAGCATCAATATGTAAGACAATTTCCTATATTGTGATTTTTAATCCTTGTGGAAGTCGGTATTTCACTAATAGGTAACTGCTTGCTAAAATATAAGATTTAAATGAGATCTAGTCTCTCATAATACTAAAAATGTCTGGGATATAATTTAAAAATCACTCATTATATCAAGAAGCAGAAAATCAACTCAGATCAACAAAAACAACAGATGCCAACATGAACAAGACTCAGATGTTAGAATTATCTGGTAAAGATTTTTAAGCAGCTAGCATTAAATGCAGCACCAAGCTATTATATATACTCTTGACACAAATGAACCCTAGAAAATTTCAGCAAAGAAATGAAAATTATAAAAATGAACCAAATACAAATTATAAAATTGGAAAAATAAAATAACTAAAATTTTAAAATGCACTGGATGGGTTCAATAGCACAATGCAGACAGAAAGGATCAGTGAACTTGAACACAGATTAATAGAATTGACCTGGTCTGAACAAACGAGAAAATACACAGAAAAAATGAACAAAACCATGACACCTGTGACAATAATAAAAGATCTAACATTCATGTCATCCAGGTCCCAGAAAGGAGAATTTGAGTGTGGAGCTGAAAAAATATTCAAAGAAATAAAAGCTGAAATTTTCTAATATCTGATAAAATGCATAAACCTACAGGGCTCATGGGATTCTATATTCTATTTTTGCACCTGCCCATTAGTCTATAATTATTTCAAATAAAAAGTTTTTTTAAAAAAGAGAAAATGAAATTTAATGACCTCAAATCTTTTGTTTGCAATCACTTCAGGGAAATAAAGCTATAAAAGAGTAGCTATAATTTATTAAGTCCCTATTATGTACCACATCCATTATATTGCAATAATCCTAAGGAGTGATGATGATAATTATAATAATAATCACTTAATGTTTTATGGCTTAATATGGGCCAGGCATCATGCTAAGTGCTTGACAGTTATCACAATGGATCATCAGAACAATCTTATTTGCTACTAATTATCTCCATTGTACAGATAAGGAAACTGTTGACAAGTGGGATTTATTAGTTTGAGCCAGGTCACATCATATACAAGTTTCACAATAAGGACAAGAACCCATATAAAAAATAAAGATTTGAAGAACAATAAATTTAAATTAAATCTATGATTATGTGAGAAAGAATAGATCACATTAGCAAAGTGGAAGCTATAGAATATTCAAGAGAAAATGAGATTTAACTCCTTTAGTACTTTTAACATTGTTAAGCTGCATTGGGAAGTTTCCTTTAAAAATTTCAGCATAGTTTTTTACTTACTAATGAGATGACAAACCTGGCAAAGGAATATGTTAATATCTCTTCCTATGCCAGTACCAAGCAGCTTTAATGTGGGTAGAGACATTTTAGTATTAAGCAAACTAGCAACATCATTCAGTTTCATGGAAAGTAGCATAGTGTGGTGAAATGAACACAAGCAATGAGACCAGATCTGAATTCTTGCTCCACTAGTTGAAGGATACCAGCAAATTACAACGTCTGTACGTCAGATTTCTCATCTGCAAAATGGAGATAACTACCCTGATCCAAACTCTAGTGATGATTTAATGCTGATACATTCCACAGATACTTAGAGTAAGAATATGCAAGTTTAATACTTGACCATGAAATGCAGGTGTCTTAAATTGGCTAATACTTATATGTGTCCTGGCAAGTAACATCACCTTTTCAATTCCTTTAAGCTATAATATAAAAAGTACTTCATCATAGTGAAGACAGGAACTCATCACAAACCACCCCCTCTTCCCTTATCTATAGGAATCCTAACAAACTCTAGGTGATATTTTGGACAACAAAGATTATTGTCCGAATATAATGCATATTTTGCATTAAAACATGTACATACAGGCATAGATGTGAGAATACACACACACACACAACCAGTTTTTATTACGTCCTTTCACCTTGATAGCTGATGGAGAAATATTAAATGATAAAGCACTCCATATTCATTTCACATGTTGTGAATCTCTTTGACCGTGAACTTTCTCTCACTCTGGATTATCTGGTCATGTGTGTGTGTGCCTGAAAGCATGTTAAGTGTGAAATAGAAAATTTAAGTAAGATACGGTCACCTTTTAACATTTTCATGAAGTTTCCTTGCGAAATTTTTATTTCAGTATCATTCTTATCAAATAAGACTGCCTGGAAAACTTCTCAAGGCCAAGTGATACACCCTAAATGCAGGACTTTTTGTTTGTGGTTTAAATTAATATATAGGTTTTTTCATCTACTGAGGCAGTGTATCACAACTAGATTAACATATTCCTGACTGTTTTCTTCCATATACACCTACCCTAGTTGGGAGTGCTCAGTAAGTGTCAAAACCAGTTATATGCCTTTTATATACACCACTTCCTATATAGATGTACATACCTGTATTTATACACACTTCCAAATCTGTCCGTGGCCCAAAGTGACGTTGTAATTCATCAACCAAAAGAGTATCTATTCCACAGGTATTTGAAATTTGAGTCACTCCAAGGATGAGTTCATCCCAAACGTCCCACATTGTCGTTTCTGGGACTCCCCTCACCATCCACTTAAGTTTTTCTTTCCCAGCTGTCTGTCAGACCAAATGCTAACCAGGCCAGGACCCTTCCGCTATGCTGCCACCTGTCCTTCCCTTGTTTCTGGGTACCTTAGCATGACCAGGCAGACAAGCCCACTTCGGCTTTAACGTGGGCGAAAAAGAGCCTTCACTCCAATCCCCTTCCAAGCTGCTTACTGCACCAGAACCCTGTATTCCTCAGCCACAATTACCTTCTTTCTTACTGGCCACAGGTTTCCTTGCACATAGAATATGGTTTCACAAAGCACCTGAAAGACGATTCGCTTACTCTTTTGATTGGCGCGCGCGCGCGCGCACACACACACACACACACACACACACACACAGGTTAGCGTCCACAAAGGCGGAAGAGGAGACTTAACACTAGGAGCCTCTTTAATGATTCAGCCACACCTCCCCTTGCACACCACGCCCCACTTATATCCGCACACACCTTGGGGGAGAAGTTTTACAAGAGCTTGTGTCCTTTACAAGTGACAAACCCCACCCCCCACACACACACACTCCCATTCTACTTCACCCTCCCCACCCCACAAATGGGCACACGTGCGCGCGCGCGCACACACACACACACACACACACACACGCACACACACGCACACACAGAGCCAGTAGGAGTGTGGAGGTGTGTGCACATGAAGAATGGGGATTAGTGGTTACCCATTGGCTGCATGACCTGGGGAGTTTTTATTGTCTTAAAATACCTTGGGAATAGATCAAGAAATAGATCATTAGTGGGGTTTAAAAGAAACCAGGCAGATACCGTTTTTAGACATTCTTTTCCCTTTTACTTTAAAATACTAGATTATTTGGCAAAGAATTCAGAGAAAACACATATCAGAAATGTGTTCCATGTAAAATTATCTTTATATTTCTTTTACAAAGATTCTCTGCTTTAAAGTAATCAGCTACATGTTGCATGTATTTGTGTGGTAACTGAAAAATCAAATCTGTTACGTACCTATAGATGATACATAATTTAATGTGGTTTTTATTTTCTGTTTTCTATTTTTCTTTGCTTTCCAAATATCTTAATTCAACGATGCATTTATTGGCCAGTGAACAAATGGCCTGTGATGAGAGTTGAGCTTGATATACACAGCTGGAAGGTTAATGAATGCCCTGGGGTGGTGGGGGTGGTGGGGAAGTAATACCACAGTAAGTATGTTTTCCTCTTCATTAACCAGCTTGTTAGTAACTTGAGTACTGTTGTTAAACTTGCCACTTAGCCCTTCTTAATACTTGCAAAAATCTTAGAATCTCTGTGGTTAAAATACAAAGTATGAGCTTTCATTTTTTGTAAATTAGAAAAAAATTAGGAAGTCAGTTATTAATAATTTAATAAGAATTTACTGCACCCTTATTGTAAAGTCGGCAGTTCTGAGTATTTTACAGCTATCAACAATTACAAAAAGAATGAAGGTAAAACTCTACTTCTAGTCACAGTTGTGCCCTAAACCCTAGTATAGGCCTCTCTGGTATGTGGGCTGAAGTTAATGGGGCTTAAAGGGCCTTTACATTAGTCTAAACCCAAATCAAATGTACCTGGATCTCAGCATCCCTGAGAAGGAGAGAAAGAAAAAGAAATATAAAAAGCTGTCCCTGACATCAGGAAGCTGGCCTGATATGTACAACTAAGCCATGCTATTCTCCTATTGGACATAAATCATCTCATAGAATAGCAGCCTCAGACAAAGTACTATGAGACTACAATAAAAATAAGACAAAGCAAGGCCATTTAATTTTGCCTAAGCATAGACAAAAACAAGGTCACTGTGCCACCCACAGAATACCAAATACCCCTGCTATTCTAGGTAAAATGAGAGGCTACAGCCTTTTTACCAATTACAGCCTTATTCTTGTTCCACTCTTTCTTCCCTATGGATAAGATTGAACTACCAATTATAAAATTTTCCCTATATGGAGTAAACCTCCACTTAGTTAGACCCTCCACCAAATCACACAACCAAAATCCTAGTCTTGCAATGTTTTCTAACACCCACTAACTGATAACATACATTTCCTCATGATGTGTGTTCTCCCTCGCAGCAATGGTGAATAAACCCAACTTGTGCAATTACAAGTACATCTCTGGTGGTCTTTGGCTGGAGGTCACTGACATGAAAGATACAGCAAAGGGGACTGGCCTGCCCTTACAGAAAGTCTAGAAGCAGTTTTCTCTGTGTCATGAAGGCTAGAGAAAGGAACAGGATGGACTTCAAGACGCCTGGTTCTCCTCTGTGAAATAGCAGGAGAGATAAACCCATGTTTCTGACTTTTTAATTCACAGTAACAGTAACGACAATTAAAAGGACCTAATCTTTCTGTATGAGAGGAGGTGGGGCAGGCGGGGTCAGGGATGTAATGGGGGTCAAGATAATGGTAGTGAAGAGTGTGTAAAAGTCTACATTTCCCAAGTTTTCATTGGAAGTGTTTCCATATTTAGGTTCCCCTATAATAAATAGTAAGTTGTATTTGTTTCCCTATGCACTGTCAAATATTGAAATCCCAGGGAAAAAAGTAAGTGCACATCTACCCTTGTACCTGAGAGAAAGATACCATATAAAAGGAGGGTCCTGTCCAGACTGTAAGAGGAAAGAAAAAGCCCTTATCTTCCTCTGAAGTTGATTGTGGACAGATGAGACAGAGGTAAGAAAAGCAGGCAGTGTTATAAACTTACATCCTTAAGCCAAAATCTGAAGGAGAAAACGTGTCCAATAGTGGAAGAATAAGTCATGAGCAGAGGAGTTTTTCCACTTTTATTTTACAATTCTGTGGGATCATGTCACAACCACTTGGGATGGAAGAGTGGATAGACAGCCATAACAAGACAGAGTTATCACTTTCTAATCACTCTCAGCTCTCACAAGGCATAAAAAGTATTAAGAAGTTCCCTGTTCCATGAGAATAGATGTGACTTTCACAGAGTCTGCCAAAGGGGAAAGGAATCTCTGGGTTTCCATACACGAGGAAGGCAAAGTTAGCTCTGGGATAAGTCAGCTCTCTGACCAATCGCATCCCATGGTCCCCAGTCAGTGTACCCCTCTCCCCATGTCATAAAGCAATATAAGCCCATGTACATCCAGATAACATTGCAGATGGGTAGATAAATCTGAAATATAGACTAACATGCAGGCGCTTATTATTTGTACAGAATTACTAAATAGCAATGAGTTTACTGGATTAATTAAATTTGAGGTTTTTGCTTCCCTGCAATCTTAAATGTGCAAATCTTAAATGCACATCTAAGTAGTGTTAGTATATTTGCATGCATATATGGGCATAGAAAAATAATAGTAAAATATAAATAAAAAACATTAACTGTGCTTATTTTTGTGGAGTGGGAATATGAATTTTAGTTTTAGTTAATGTATTTTTAACATTTTCCAAGTGTTTTTCAATGAATGTATTACTTTTATAATCAGAAAAAGAGATTAGTTTTAAAACATGAAACACTCTGAAATGTTTATTCATTTTATTTTGCAGTGAAAGAACATGAAAAGTCTTTTCAAGATGGTAAAGTGATTACTTTTATTGAATAATAAAATGTACTGGAGGAAAAGAAAATTTATACACTGTAATACCGTTTACACAATTACACTGAACAATATGTGGCAATCTTTTGAAAGTACTGTGATTAATACTTCATTGATAAACAATAACTTCAATATAACTAGGTTGCATACTTATTATGGTCACATAATACAAGAGTGTATGAACAAGCTGTTATTAACAATAAACTTGGTTTTGCCTGAAATTCTTAACCACATGCAGGCTTCTCCTTAAGCATTCAAGTTTTAGATTCTACTGTATTTTTATTGTAAAATGAAGCAGGCACAACAGTATTAAACCCACTAGCTAAAGGATTAAGAAAACAGAAATGCACAAACAAGAGCAAAAATCCTTGGGTGGGTTCTCCAAGATTTTCTTTCCAAATAAATGTTGATCTCATTTAGCAGTTTGGATAATATTCACAATCACATATTAGTAGCTACATAACAAAAGGACTTTGGAAGGATTAAAGCACACCACACTATATTAGTATGTCTTAAACCACAGCCTACATTACTTGAAAGCATTCTACTACTACTAAAATGCAAGGTCAAGTGATTTAGTATTTGAACTTCTCTTATATTTCTGAGTCATATGCTCTAACTAACACTAAGAAAAATTCAGAACACAAAACTAATTGAGTTCTTTTATTTTGAGGAACTAGATAGATCTAGGGCTGTTAATTTTAGGGCCATTTACACCAATCTTGGACAGTGGAGGTGGGCCCCGTTTTAGCGATCAATGTCTTCTGCTATGGCCTCAAGATTTTTGCAACAGGCTTTAACCTCCTCAATTGCAGCCATCCAATCATCGTAAATAATTTTGTCATAAATTGCATCATTAACTTCCCTAACTACCCCCTCCTGCTGAGATTCAAGTGCATCACCTGAGAAAAATAACACTGATCTTGGGATTATGTAAGTACGTAAATTGTGACCAAGTAAAAAATCATCATTCCCATCCTTTCCATTTGAGTTCATTCCATGAGGAGTAAAGAAATTGAAGAATGAATCCTTACGGAAATCTTCAGTCACCGTTCGGATTGTTCCCCAGATCCGATGTTTCTGCTTCTTCTTGATGGTTTTCAAAGTGACATTCTTCCCTTCATTCCAATCTATTTCACAGCCTGTGCAATACTCTATTGCAGTTCCCCTATAGGGGTGGGGATCATAATATGCCAGCCTTGACTTCAGCACATAGGTCTTTGTCAACAGCTCATTTTTGAAATATTCATTGGGTTTGAAGTGAAATTCTAGTGTGAAACTTAGAGGCTCACCAGGATCAGAAAGCTTCACTTTAATATCTGTTAGGAGCTTCAGAATAGGCTCATCATATTTCTTAATAAAAGGAGTGAGTGTGTCAACATTTTTTAAGACAGTTAGCCAAAAATCAGGAATTCCTTTAGGATCTTCTTCTTTATTATTTTCTCCAGTAGCCTCGATGTCATCATCATCATCATCATCATCATCATCATCATCGTCATCGTCATCATCATCATCCTCAACAGCATAATCATAATAATCATTCTCATAAGCATCATCCTCATCCATGTATTCATGTACCAGATCTTCTTCATTATCACACATCTCTTCCTCATCATACATCTCATCATCATAGTCCTCAGAGTCTGATTTATATTCACATTCCTCTTTTGTAGGTTCATAGATTGCATTGATGATCTGACGTCTTTTTTCCAATAAGGGTTGATATATTTCAGCAAACTTTCTTTCAATTCCATGAAATTCCCTCAGGAATTTGGATTCTAGATTGGCCACTCTAGTTTGAAGCTTTTTGAGGGCTAACACACGGTACTTAACTTTCACCGGTAAACTTTCAACAAAGTCTGTATCTAAAAAGTAACCGATAAGTCCTTTTGGACGGCCTGGTTCTGAGTCCTCATCAATCCCTTCACCTTTTCCCCCTTCTTCCCCAGGCCCAGCGGCGCCGTCTTCGCCGCGCTCCCCATCATTTCCAGGCCCAGCTGCGGCATCTTCACCGCAGTCCGGTAGTTTCTCCGACCCCTCCATCGTCACCTTATTACTAGCCTCTTCTTCAATGGATTCTAACAGTTCCTTGTGGTCGGCCATTTTTCCAAGGACAGTACACGCGTAAGGTGGCTCCCTCCAAGATCAGATCTGACCTTCGCAGGGAAAGACTCACCGGAATATCAGAAGCGGCGGCGCCTGGGGCAGAGGTGGAACGAGCGGCGGCGGCCGGACTGCGGAGACGAAGGTGGGGGTGAAGCTGTGAGAAATGGACAGAGGCAGCGGTGCCCTGGGCAGAGGTGCAGAGGATGAAGATGGTCCCTGTGACTGGTCCTGCAGGAGCGGGCCAGAGACTGCAGAGCCGCAGTGGTTTCCCCTCCTCAAGCGACAGCTGGCTGGGAGGGAGCGGGGACAAAAAAACGGTGCTGCAATGTTATTACGCAGCGGTCTCTTGGCTAGATTTTTTTGGTGCCAAGAGCTTGCTACGTCACTCCCTCCCTCCCTCCCTCTCCCCCATAACTCTGCTCTACTCTCATTTGCTGAGCTCTACTAATTGACAAACCCTGGGCCAATAAATGATTAGATCTATCAAATTTCCAACTCCACTCACCTTCCCAGAATATGGCTGATTCATTCACCTCCCACTTAGCCTCCACCATCCTGGAGCTTTCTAGAAACCCAGATTTCATTAATGTATGCTTTCAATTTTCAACTGGTATTATACTTTTATAATTTCAAAAGAGCTAAGAGAAAGCTGTAACTAAAATATCAGACAAGGGGAGAGGAAAGGCATTCACCCATCCTAAATCTGTCCCTTTGATTTTACCCTGGGCTCTGGGAAGGGGAGTGATGGGTGGTGGAGGAACTTATAAAGAGAAGCTAGAAGGAAAATACTAAAAATTTAGCAATGCTAGTCTCACGGTGGTGTAACTACCAGTGATTTAAATAGTCTATATTCTGTTTTTTTCTGTATTTTTCATGAGCTGTATGGTAAGTGAACAGTAATTTTAGACTGGGAAATTCTTCAAACATTTCAAACAGTTGGAGGGGGTGGAGAAGGAGGTTAGATGAGGGTTAGGATGAAAGAGGTCCTATTATGAAGAGCGAAAGTGCTGTATGACAAGTGAATATAATGAAAAATGAAAAATAAAAGTAAATATAAACAATACTCATGCTTATTTCAGCATTTCCCACAATAGCCAAAAGGTAGAAACAATCCAAATATCCGTCGACAAAGAAATGAATAAACAATATGTAACACACACACACACACACACACACACACACTGGAACACTATTCAGCCTTAGAAAAGAATGACATTCTGATACACACTACAACATAGATGAACCTTGAAGACATATGCTAACTGAAATAATCCATACACAAAAACACAAATATTGTATGATTATATGACGTACTTACAGTAGTCAAATTCCTAGAGACAGAGGTGGAATGGTAGTTGCCAGAGTATGGGAGCAAGTGGTAATGGGGGTCTTTGTTCAATGGGTACAGTTTCAGTTTAAAAAAAGTGAAACCATTTTGTATGTTGATGATGGTCGCACAATAATGTGACTGTATTTATTGCCATTGAACTGTACACCTAAAACTGGTTACAATGATAAATTTTATTTTATGTATGTTTTACCATAATAAAAAAACATTGAGAAAAACAAATGAACAAACAAAAATGTACACACTATTATAAGTAAGATGAGCACTAAGCAAAAAATAAAATATGTATAACACCTATATATGCAAAAGGAATGATTAATGTATAAAGATAATTGACAGTGGCTAAAATTAAAAAGACTAAGAATTCTCAACTTTGGCAAGGATGTAGAGAAATTGGAACTCTCAGATATTGCTACCAGGAGTGTAAATTGGTATAAAAACTTTGGAAAACTATTTGTAATTATTTACTAAATCTAAACATGTGTACTCTCCTAGGACAGAACAATTCCATATTTAGACATATACATAAAGAGGCATGTAAAACAATGTTCATGTCAACACTATTTTTAAAATAACTCTATTGGGTAATATTTTGTATGTGATGTAATCCACCCTTTTCAAGTGTACAATTAAATTATTTCCTTTTTTCTTTCTTTCTTTTTTTTTTTCTTTTTGGTATGTGGGTAGCTGCCCTGTTGGGAATCGAACCCAGGCCACAGCACTGACAGCACCAGCGCCGAAGCCTTAAGCGACTACACCATCAGGGAACTCCCTATTTCTTAAATGAAATGTAGCAAGTTGTACAACCACGATCATGGATCAATTTTAGAACATGTTCATCATCCCAATATATTTCATGAGCATTTAATGTTAATTCCCATTATACTTCCTATTCCTATGATAGGCAACTGCCAATTTCCTTTCTGTCATTATAGTTTTAAATTTTCTGGATATTTCACATAAATGGAATCATGCAATATGTAGTTTTGTGTTATTTGGTTTCTTTCACTAAGAATACCTCATTTACTCCATAGAATGTATTCATAGTTTGTTCCTTTTTATTGCTGAATACTATTTAAGTGTATGGATATTGGATATACTATACTATGTTTATTTTTTCACCAGTTGATAGATATACAGGCTGTTTCCAACTTTGGCTCTATGAATTATGTTACCAGGAACATTTGTGTACAAGTCTTTTATTTTAGCCATTCTGGTGGGTATGAAATGCTATCCTACTGTGGTTTCATTTGCATTTTTCTAGTGACCATTTTTTCATGTGCTTATTAGCCATTCACATATATTTTGGTAAAATGTCTTCAAGTCTTTTGCCAATTTTTGTTGGTCTGATTATCTTTTTATTATTGAGGTACATATAAGAGTTCTTTGCATATTCTGGATATAAGTTATTTATCACCGTGGTCCCCAACCCCCAGGCCACAGACCAGTACTTGTTAAGAATAAGGCAGCACAGTAGGAGGTGAGCAGCAGGGGAGTGGGCAAAACTTCATCTGTATTTACAGCTGCTCCCCATTGCTTGCATTACTGCCTCAGTTCTGCCTCCTGAGAGATCAACAGTGGCATTAGATTCTCATAACAGCACAAACCCTGTTGTGAACTGTGCATGCGAGGCATCTAGCTTGCATACTTCTTATGAAAATCTAATGCCTGATGATCTGAGGTGGAGCTGAGGCAGTGATGCTAGTGCTGGGGAGTGGCTGCAAATAAAAGTTAACATTAGCAGAGAAGTTTCAATGCACAGAGATCATAACAAATCAAAACCCTACCGGTGAGTGGCAAGTGAAAATTAAGCTGCATCTGGTGGTAGGCTTTATAGTGGCAAGTGAGTTGATGTACTTCAATTGTATAGTTGCATCTGATGGCAGGCTTTATGTCAGAAGCCAACACTTATTTTAGTTTGTGCGTGGCTCACCCATTATTTTATTTACCACTTCCATCTGTGCCTCTTTCCTGCACTGCACACTTGTCTCTGATGGGACCATCCAGTTGCAGGAAAAGAAGCTCAGGGCTCCCACTGATTCATCATTATGGTGAATTGTGTAATTATTTCATTATATATTATAATGTAATAATAATAGAAATAAAGTACACAATAAATGTAATGCACTTGAATTATCCCAAAACCATCACCATCCCCACCCCAGTTCATGGAAAAATTGTTTTACATGAAACTGGTCCCTGGTGTAAAAAAAGGTTGGGGACCACTGCTATACATGACATCCCCAGAACTTATTTGTCTTATAACTGTAAGTTTGTACCTGTGACTACTTTCCTCAAATTCCCCCTCTCTTCACCCTTCAACTTAGATAATTACAAGTCTTATCTCTTTTTCTATCAGTTTTTTTTCAAAGATTCCACATATAAGTGAGATATTCCAGTATTTGTCTGTATCTGACTTATTTCATTTAGCATAATGCATTCAAGGTCCATCCATGTTGTCACAAATGGTAGGATTTCCTGATTTTTCTTTTTACTTAAGTATAGTTGGTATACAATCATATATTGGTTATACATAGTAGTTTCAGATATACAATATGATGATTTGACATTTTTATACCTTCCAATGTAATCATCTCACTAATTCTAGTATCATCTGTCACCACGATAACTTACCCCAATATTATTGACTATATTCCCCTCTCCCTTTTCAATCGTCCCTCACCCCCTCCCTTCTGGTAACAATCCCTTTGGTCTCTGTTCCTATGAGTCTGTTTTTGGTTTGTTTTCTTTTGCTTTTAAATTCCACATGCAAGTGAAACCATACAGTATTAGTCTTTCTCTGTCTGATTTTTTCCACTTAGTATTACACCCTTTAGTTCACCCTTGTTGTCACAAATAGCAATATTTCATTCTTTTTATTGCTGCATAATATTCCATTGAATATATGCACTACCTCTTCTTTATGCATTCATCTGTCAGTGGACACCTAGGTTGCTTCCATATCTTGACTATTGTAAATAATGCTGCAGTGAGCGTATATCTTTTCAAATTAGTGTTTCTCTTTTCTTTGAATAAATACTCAAAAGTGGAATTTCTGAGTTGTATGGTATATCCATTTTTAGTTTTTTGAGGAATCTCCATGCTGTTTTCCATAGAGGCTGTAGCAGTTTGCAGTCCCACCAATGGGTTTCCTCTTCTCCACATCCTCACCAACACATGTTGTTTGTTGACTTCTTTTTTTTTTTTGAGTGCTCTTTCCATCACCTTATATTTAGCTTCCCCTCCCTCCTCTTGTTGACTTCTTGATAATAGCCATTCTGAGTGATGTGAGGTGGTATTTCATTGTGGTTTTGACTTTCACTTCTCTGATGATTAGTGATGTTGAGCAATTTTTCATATATCTGTTGACCATTCATATATCTTCTTTGAAAAAATGTTTTTTCAAGTTCTTTGCCCAATTTTTTCTTTTTTTGGTACATGTAAAATATTTATTAATAAATCAAGCATTTTTACACAATATAATTTATGTCTAAGAAACACAAATAGATGTTTTGTAATTCTAAATTGCTTCTCAAATTTTACTTATGACAGTGCAGTGACAAATTATGAATTTCCCATTTTTAAATTTTGAACATCTTTGTTCAGCAAATTTTAGCAAAAGTATTTTAGTAATTTCAAAGTAATTAAAAATTACAACTAGTAATTCTTTTATTCATTATTAAATTTATTGGGATGACATTGGTTAGCAAAAATTACATGTTTCAGGTGTACAATTCTACAGTGCATTGCCTATGTGTTGCGTTATGTATTCATTACCCAGAATCAGTTATCTTTCCACCACCATATATTTGACTCCCCCACCCTCCTCTCTCACTCCCTTCCCCCTTACACTCATATAACCACTAAACTATTTACTGTGCCCATGAGTTTTTGTTGCTTGTTGCTTTCAGTTTTATATTCCACATGTGAGTGAAGTCATATGGTTCTTGGTTTTTTCTATCTGGCTTATTTCGCTTAGTATGATAATCTCAAGGTTCATCCATTTGTCACAAATGGCAGTATTTCGTCTTTTCTTATAGCTGAGTAATATTCTATTGTGTATAGGTACTACAGCTTCTATATACAACTAATAACCTAATAATGGGGGCAGTGAATTTGACCTACTAAAAATGTGTAATAAGATTGCATAAAAGTAAAAATAGGCAAAGATGCTGTGAAATAATCTTGTTTACCTTATCATTTAGATGTACTTAAACACAAAACTATTATTAGAATTTTAAAGTGTCATTTATTTTCAAATAAAAATTGTGTGACTGATGTAAAAAAACTAAATTAAAACATGTTCAGAATTTTACATTTCAGTACAGCATTATTTCACACAAGTACCTGCTTTTGTGAATTGCTATGGGCAATACTGTTGATGTATTGTTGTGTTCTGACATAAAGCACTTGGTTTAAATGTACCATACACTTGGGTCTTGGCCTGTTTACCAGTTACATAGAATTGCACTGTTTTAAAGAAAAAATGATAAATTTCAGAATACAGTGCACTTAAATGCATACAGCTTGTTAAAATTTTTATGCAAAGGTCTGACAATAGACTTTATTGATAGCACTAATCTTCAAACACATACAATTCTTTTTGTCTTAATTTTAAGATCACTGAAAAGCAATACCCATTACAAAATCCTAATAAGCATCCCTGACCATTTTTTTCTTTGAAACCAGGATCAGTTTTCATCAGGCAAAACCAGAATCTCTGTTCAAGTTCTTTTAAGAGAGCTTGTGCAGTCTCAAAAATCTTTCAGCTTCTTGTTATTGTTTGTTGAAACCTACACAGTCATAAATTGCAAAATATTTCACAGAGAAATAATACACAGAATACTACTCTTTATTTTTAACATTAACAGCTGAATGACTTCAGCTATTATTCTATTCAGGATAGTTCATCATCTGTCTATCTTACTTCACTTGAAAACCTCTATCAATATACTTTGAAGTACATTGAAGTGCCTGGGTCAGTAATATTTAATTTACAGTATGCCTTTAGAGCAGCAACATTATTTACTTAAAATTTAAAATTAGTAGCTACAACTGCTTCCACATCATCTACAACAAACGTGGCAGAAACACACTTCTCTAAAAATATAGACATTCAGGGATTTAATAATGATTGTTCTCTGCCCATTTTTCAATCACATTTTGTTTTGCTGTTGTTGTTCTTGTACTTGAATTGTGTGAGTTTCTTATATATCTTGGATATCAAGCCCTTATCAGATATATCATTTGTATATTTTCCCACTTAGTGAGTTGCCGTTTTGGGTTTGTGTTTGTTCTTTTTTTCTGTGTTTTTTTTTTAGGTGTAAATATTTTTTATTTATTTTATTTTTTAGTATTTTTATTTTTTTATTGTTTAATTTGTTGGGGTGACATTGGCTAGTAAAAATTATATAGATTCCAAGTGTACAATTCTACAATATATCATCTATGTTTTGTGTTATGTGTTCAACACCCTGAGTCAGTTCTCTTTCCATCACCATATATTTGTTTTTGTTTGTTTGTTTATTTGTTTGTGTGTTTTTTTCATAATTTGTTGTGATACATTCTTCCTCTAAATATTACAATCATACTGGTGAAATTTGGGGTCCCTAGCACCAAATTTAGTTATACTTTCAGGAGTTTGCCTCCAATTATTCCCACTGAAAATCAATAATACTTACATTGGCACTGTTACGGTTCTATGAGTATAAAGAGAGTTGGGCTTAAAGGGTACACCATAGGATTTGGCAGAGTACCCATAATATGTCTGTATGTTCAGTCAATGGTGAGTCTATAGCATCAATGTTTCTTATGAACCCCCTTTTTATCTGTTCTTCTGGTCTTCATATAGATACATTTCCCAGCTGGGAGACACAAATTTGCATATAAAAATCACCCAAAAGTCCAGAGTTTTCCAAGCTATCCTTAAATTTAGGTGAATTCTGATAGTGGTAATACCATATCTGCCACTAGAGGGCGACTCTGTGTAATCCCTTGGCTATGCTTGGAGCTGGGATATAATAGAATTGATATAAAAGGGAAGATGCATGCAAAGAAAGTCAAACACAATACAGTTTCCTAATGGACATCAAAGCTAAAAGATAGATAACTAATTCTTGCTTCACATATTTTTTGTATTCCTTTTGAAAAACTCTAAAGGACATGTCTTGTTCCTTTTTCTTGGAAAATTTCAGTTCCAATATATGAAGTTTCTACCCACCCTGTAAGTAAAATATATAAATATATCAATGAATACAACACAAATTTATCCAAAAATGACTTTCCGATGTACATTTTAATTGTATAATTACCAGTGTGTACTTTCAATTTTTTTATTTTTTTATTTTATTTATTTTATTATTTATCTATTTATTTTTTTTTGCTTTTTGGTATGTGGGTAGCTCCCTGACTGGGAATCGAACCCAGGCCGCAGTGCTGACAGCGCCAAAGCCGAAGCCTTAAGCCACTACACCATCAGGGAACTCCCCAATTTTTTTTTTTAAATCAGAGCTGTTATATTAAAAAAAAAAAATAGACCAAACCATGAAAATCATTGAAAATCTAACAAATTTCAGGAATTTACCTGAGTTTTCTACTTAATTACATAGTATATATAGCTTTACTAAGCTCTTCAACTTTCACAAGATAATGTCAACTCTATTTTCAGTTTGGCTGATGGTTAAAGAATTTGTTTTGATTAGCATTGTAAAATAATGTGCTCCAAGTACTTGTGTGAGAATAATCTTAAACTAACAGTCAATATCTACCAAAGACTCTGATAAGAGGAAAAAAATTATGGAGGATTTATTAAAGTCTAAAAGCACACACATTTTTTTATGTACTTTGAAATCAGAGAGATGTTCATCTGCATCTGGCAATTATCATCTCTCATGGTCTTTTTGAACTATTCTTTGCAATTAAGCAATTGTCTATGTTATATGTCCAAAGGAAGTAATTATATTTCTGTAGAACACAGTATACTTTAATTATTCCAAAAATGAATTTATAATTTTCCAAGTAGATAGCTTGCACATTTTAATGTATTCATAGTTATTTGACATTTATTGATGCTATTTTTTTTCTGTTTATTGTTAAATTTATTCGAGGGACAGTAAAAATTACATAGGATCCAGGTGTACAATGCTACAATATATCATCTATGTGTCATGTTATGTGTTCAACACCCAGAGTCAGTTTTCTTTCCATCACCATGTATTTCAGACCCCTTCCCTTCTCTCCTACCTCCCTTCCCCCATACTCTCTAACCACTAAACTATTGCTTTTGTCCATGACTTTTTGTTTCAGTGTTGCTTTCAGCTTTGTGTTCCACAAATAAATGAAATAATAAAGTTCTTGGTTTTTTTCTGTCTGGTTAATTTTGCTTTGCATGATGATCTCAGGTGTATCCATGTTGTCATAAATGGTCTTATTTCATCTTTTCTTATGACTATTATATTCCATTGTGTATATGTACCACAGATTCTTTAACCAGTCATCTATCAAAGAACACTTTGGCTGTTTCCATGATTTAGCCACTGTGAATAGTGCTGCAATGAACATGGGAGTGCACATATCTTTGTGGACTAAGGTTTTCAATTTTGGGGGGTAGATACCCAAAAAGGGGACTGTCAAGTCATGTGGTAATTCTATTCTTAGCTTTTTGAGGAACCTCCATACTGTCCTCCATAGTAGTTGTACCAGTTTGCATTCCCACCAGCAGTGTATGAGGGTTCCTTTTTCTTCACACCCTCTCCAACACTTGCTATTCCTTGTCTTGCTGATTATAACCATTCAAACAGGTATGAAGTGGTATCTCACTGTGGTTTTGATTTGTATTTCTCTAATAGCTAGTGAAATTGAGCGTTTTTTCATATATCTGTTGGGCATTTGTATGTCTTCCTGGGAGAAGTGTCTGTTCAAGTCCTCTGCCCATTTTTTTTTATTGGACTGTTTGGTTTTTTTATTGTTGAGTTGTATATGTTCTTTATATATTTTAGATATTAGCCTCTTATCAAAGGCATTGTTTACCAATATTTCCTTTCATTTGGTTGGCTGTCTCTTTGCTCTGTTGATGGTTTCTTTTGCTGTGCAGAAGCTTTTTAATTTGATATATTCCCATTCATTTGTTTTTGCTTTTACTTCCCTTGCCTTTGAGGTCAGGTTCATGAAGTCTTCCTTGAGCCCTAGGTCTATAAGTTTAGCACCAATGTTTTCTTCTATACAGTTTATTGTTTCGGGCCTTATGTGGAGGTCTTTTATCCATTTTGAGTTAATTTTGGTATATGGTGAGAGTTCACAGCTCAGATTCATTCCTTTGCATATGGTTTTTCAATTTTCCCAGCACCATTTACTGAAGAGGCTCTCTTCCCCATTGTATATTTTTCACTCCTTTGTAAAAATTATCTATTCATATATTCGTGAGTTTATTTCTGGGTTTTCAATTCTGTTCCATTGGTCTGTGTGTCTGTTTTTCTGCTAATACCAAGCTCACTTGATTATTGGTGCTTTCTAGTATAAAATGAAATCGGGGAATGTGATGCCTCCAGCCCTGTTCCTTTTACGTAAGATTGCTTTGGGGTTTCAAGGTATTTTGTGGTTCCATACAAATTGGATAATTCTTTTATCTATTTCTTGTAAGAATGTCTGTGGGATTTTGATGGGAATTGTGTTAAATCTGTATATTGTTTTGGGTAATGTAGCCATTTTAACTATGTTGACTCTTCCATTCCATGAACATGGAATATCTTTCCATTTCTTTATGTAGTGTCTTATAGTTTTCAGTATATAAATCCTTCACATTCTTTGTTAAGTTTATTCCTATGTATTTTATTCTTTTTGTTGCTATCAAAAAAGGTATTATTTGTCTCATTTCTTTTTCTGAAGTTTCATTTTTGGTACATAGAAATGCAATTGATTTTTGTACATTGATTTTATATTCTGCAATTTTAGTATTTTTTTATTATTTCTAATAGTTTTTTGGTGGACTCTTTAGAATTTTCCATACAAAGGATCACGTCATCTACAAAAAATGACAGTTTAACTTCTCTCCCAATCTAGATGCCTTTTATTCCTTTCTCTTGCCTGATTGTTCTGGCTAGAACTCCAGTACTATATTGAATAGCAGTGGTGACAGGGAGCTTCCCTGTCTTCTTTCTGATTTTAAGAGAATAGGCTTCAGTTTTTCCTCATTGAGTATTATTAGCTAAGGGTTTGTCATATATGGCCTTTATTATGTTGAGGTACTTTCCTTCTATTCCATTTTATTCAGTGTTTTGATAATAAATAGGTCTTGTATCTCGTTAGATGCTTTTTTGGCATCAATTGACATGGTTTTTATCTTTTATTTCATTTCTATGGTGTATCACATTGATTGATATGCATACCTTGAACGATCCTTGTGCTCCTGGGATGAATCCCACTTGATCATGGTGTATAATCTTTCTGATACATTGTTGGATTCTATTTGCTAACATTTTGTTTAGGATTTTTGCATCTGCGTTCATCAGAGATATTTCTCTTTTTATTGTGCTATCCTTACCAGGCTTTGGTATTGGGGTTATGTTGGCCTCATGGAATGAGTTGGGCAGTATTGTCTGCTCTTCAATTTTTTGAAAGATTTTAAGGAGAAAAGGCATTAGGTCCTCTTTGAATGGTTGATGAAACTTGTTGCTGAGACCTTCTGATCCTGGGCTTTGCCTTTGGGGAGGTATTGGATGATTGTTTCAATTTCCTTACTGTTGACTAATCTAATTAAATTGTCTAGTTTTTGGTTCAGCCTAAGTAGACTATATACTTCTAGAAACTTGTTCATTTCTTCAAGGTTGCTAAATTTGGGGGCATATAGTCCTTCATAATAATTTCTTATGATCTTGTGTATTTCTGTGGTATCAGTGGTAATTACTTCTTTTTCACTTCTAATTTTGGTTATTTGTATTTTTTCTCTTGGCCCCCTGGTGAGCCTAGACAGGGGTTTGTCAATCTAATTGATTTTTTCAAAGAATCAGCTCTTCATTACATTAATTTTCTCTATCTTTTTTCTGTTCTCTATTTCATTTAGTTCTGCTCTAATTTTTATTATTTCCTTCTTTCTGCTGACTTTGGGTTTTTTTTGTTCTTCTTTTTCTAATTTTTGTTTTGTTTTGTTTGTTTGTTTGTTTGTTTGTTTGTTTGTTTTTTGTGGTTCCTGGCTGGGAGTTGAACCCAGGCCTCAGCATTGACAGTGCTGAAGCCTAGCCACTAAACCATCTCATCTTTAAGATGAGATGTTAGGTTGTTTACTTGTGCTTTTTCTTGTTTCTTGAGATAGCTCTCTAAAATTTATAATGATATAAATTTTCCTCTTATTACTGCTTTCGCTGCATCCCAATAATTTTGATACATTGTATTTTCATTGTCATTTCTTTTTATGTATTTTTAATCTCTTATTTCTTCTTTGATGCAGTCATTTTTTTTCCATTTCTTTTTTTATAAATGTATTTTTTATTGTTAGACTTATTGGGGTGACATTGGTTAGCAAGAATTACATGGGTCCCAGGTGTACAATTCTACAGCACATCATTTATTTATTGCGTTATATGTTCACTACTCAGTGTGAGTTCTCGTTCCATCACCATATATTTGCCTCCCCCTCCCTCCTCTCCCACCCACTC
This sequence comes from Lyroderma lyra, assembly GCA_004026885.1. NCBI lineage: Eukaryota > Metazoa > Chordata > Mammalia > Chiroptera > Megadermatidae > Lyroderma > Lyroderma lyra. Next base: position 20,485 of record PVJL010011466.1, on the reverse strand, counting down.
CATCTTCTTTTACCACCTCCCTCCTTGCCCACAGATAACCGTTAAACTATTTATTGTGTCCATGAGTTATTTTTGTTTGTTTGCTTGTTTCTTTTTTCTTTGTTGCTTTCAGTTTTATATTCCACATATGAATAAAGTCATATGGTTCTTGGGTTTTTCTGTCTGGCTTATTTCACTAAGCATGATGATCTCCAGGTTCATCCATTTTGTTGCAAATGGCAGTATTTCATCTTCTCTTATAGCTGAGTAATATTCCATTGTGTATATGTACCACAGCTTCTTTATCCAGTTATCTGTTGCAGGGCACTTTGGTTGCTTCCATGTCTTGGCCACCGTGAACAGCACTGCAATGAACACTGGGGTACGTAAGTCTTTGCGGACAAAGGTTTTCAACTTTTTTGGGTAGATAGCCAGAAGGGGGATTGCTGGGTCAAATGGTAGCTCCATTCCCAATTTACTGAGGAACCTCCACACTGCCTTCCACAGTGGTTGTACTAGTTTGCACTCCCACCAGCTGTGTACCAGAGTTCCTTTTTCTCCACATCCTCTCCAGCACTTGTTATTCCTTGTCTTGTTGATAACAGCCATTCTAACAGGTGCGAGGTGGGATCTCATTGTGGTTTTGATTTGCATTTCCCTGATAGCTAATGAGGTTGAGCATTTTTTCATGTGTCTGCTGGCCATTTGTATTTCTTCGTGGGAAAAGTGTCTGTTCAGGTCCTCTGCCCACTTTTTAATTGGGTTGTTTGTTTTTTTTTTGTTGTAAACTCATATTAGTTCTTTATATATTTTAGATATTTAGACCCTTACCTGATGCGTTGTTTGCAAATATTTTCTCCCATTCGATTGGCTGTCTCTTTGCTTTGTTGATGGTTTCTTTTGCTGTGCAGAAGCTTTTTAGTTTGGCATAGTCCCATTAATTTATTTTCACTTTTACTTTCCTTGCCTTTGAGGTCAGGTTCATGAAGTCTTCCTTGAGCCCGAGGTCTGTAAAAACTTACAATGTTTTCTTCTATACAGTTTATTGTTTCAGGTCTTATATGAAGCTCTTTAATCCATTTTCAGTTAATTTTAGTATATGGTGAGAGTTCACAGCTCAGATTCATTCTCTTGAATATTTTTTTTCAGTTTTCCTAGCACCATCTACTGAAGAAGCTATCTTTTCCCCATTGCATATTTTTTGCTCCTTTATCAAAAATTATTTTCCATGTATTCGTGGGTTTATTTCTGGGTTTTCAATGCTGTTCTATTGGTCTGTGTGTCTGTTTTTCAGCCAGTACCAAGCTGTTTTAGACTATTGATACTTTGCAGTATAAATTGAAATCAGGGAGCTTGATACCACCAGCCTTATTCTTTTTATGTAGCATTGCTTGGGAAATTTGAGGTCTTTTGTGGTTCCATACAAATCTGATAATTTTTAAATCTACTTTGTGAAAGTATGATGGTGGGATTTTGATGGGAATTGCATTAAATATGTAAATTGCTTTGGGTAATATGGCCATTTAAACAATGTTGTCTTCCTATCGATGAACACAGAATATCTTTCCATTTCTTGTGTCCTCTTCAATTTCTTTCAAAAGTGTCTTATAGTTTTCCATGTATAAGTTCGTCACATTCTTTGTTAATTCTCAGGTATTTCATTCTTTTTGGTGTGATAGCAAAAAGTATTGACACTCTCATTACTTTTTCTGAAGATCTGTTGTTTGTATATACGAATGCTGTTGATTTTGTACATTAATTTTGCATCCTGTGACTTTATTGTATTTGTTTATTGTTTCTATTAGTTTCCTGGTGGAGTCTTTGTAATTTTCTCTATGAAGGATCATGTCATCTGCAAATAGTGACAATTTCACCTCTTCTCTCCCAATTTGGATAATTTTTATTCCTTTTTCTTCCCTGATTGCTCTGGCTAGAACTTCCAGTACTACATTGAATAGCAGTGGTGACAGGGGGCATCCTTGTCTTGTTCCTGATTTTAGGAGAATGGGCTTCCACTTTTCCCCATTCAGTATGATGCTAGCTGAGTGTTTGTCATATATGGCCTTAATTATGTTGAGATATTTTCTTTCTATACCCATTTTATTCAGTGTTTTGATCATAAATAGATGTTGTATTTTGTCGAATGTTTTTCATGCATCAATCGATATCATCACATAGTCTTTATCTTTTATTTTGTTTATGTGGGTATCACATTGATTGATTTTCATATGTTGAACCATCCTTGTGCTCCTGGGATGCATCCCACTTGATCATGGTCTATAATCTATTTGATGCATTGTTGTATTCTATTTGCTAATATTTTGTTTACAATTTTTGCATCTGTGTTCATTAGAGATACTGGTCTACAGTTTTCTTTTTGTGTGTGTGTTGTCTTTACCAGGCTTTGCAGTGATGTTGGCCTCATAGAATGAGTTAGGACATATTGGCTCATCTTCAATTTGGGGGAAGAGTCTGAGGAGGATAGGTGTTAATTCTTCTTTGAATGCTTTGTAAAATTCATTAGTGAGACCATCGGTCAGGACTTTTGCCTCTAAGGAAGTTGTGGATAGTTGTTTCAATTTCTTTACTAATTATTGGTCTGTTTAGATTATCCATTTCCTCTTGGTACAGTCTAGATAGGCTATTGGTTTCTAGGAACTTGTTTATTTCTTCTAGGTTGTTCAATTTAGTGTCATAAAGCCCTTCATAATATTTTCTTATAATTCTTTGTATTTCTTGTTATTAGTGGTAATTTCTTCTGTTTTATTTCTAATTTTAGATATTTATGTCTTTTCCTTTCACCCTTTGGTTAGTCTAGCCAGGAGTTTGTCAATTTTGTTGACTTTCTCAAAGAACCAGCTCTTTGTAGCATTAATTGATCCTATTGTCTTTCTGTACCCTATTTCAGTTAGCTCTGCTTTAATTTTTATTGTTTCTTTCCTTCTGCTGACTTTGGGTGTTTTCTGTTCTTCTTTTTCTAGTTCTTTAAGATTGGATGTTAGGATGTTTACTTGTGATTTTTCTTGTTTCTTAAGATAGGCCTGTAATGATATAAATTTCCCTCTTATTACTGCTTTCGCCATGTCCCAATAATTTTGATATGTTGTATTTTCATTGTCATTAGTTTCTATGTATTTTTAATCTTTTATTTGTTCTTTGATCCAGTCATTTTTTAATAAGATGTTTAATCTCCATGTGTATGTGGGTTTTTCTCCTTTCCTTTTACAGTTGATCTCCAATTTCAGAGTTTTGTGGTCTGAGAATACACTTGGTATTATTTTAATCTTTTTAAATTTGCTGAGGCTCCTTATATGTCTTTGCAGATGGTCTATCCTTGAGAATGTTCCATGTGCACTAGAAAAGAAGTTATAGTGTTTTTTTTCTTTTTCTTCTTCTTTTTTTGCTGGATGAAATGTCCTGTAATTGTCAATTATGTCCAATTGCTGTAATATGTCACTTGAAGTTTATATTTCCTTATTTATTATCTGTTTAGATTATCTGTCCATGGCTCTTAAGGGGGTGTTTAGGTCTTCTACAATGATTGTGCTTTTGTTAATTTCTCCTTTCAGATCTTTTAGTAGTTGCTTTGTATATTTTGGTTCTTCCCGATTGGGAGCATATATATTAATTAACGTCAAATATTCTTGTTGTTGTATTGAGCATTTTATCTCTACATAGTGTCCATCTTTGCCTCTTGTTATCTTTTTTAACCTGAAGTTTGTTTCATCAGATATCAGTATGGCAACTGCTGCTTTTCTCTGGATATCATTTGCTTGTAGTATTGTTTTCCATTCTTTCACTCTGAGACTGTGTTTGTCCTTATGGCTGAGGTGTGTCTCTTGGAGACAGCATATGGGTGGGTTTTGTTTTTTAATCCAGTTTGCTACTCTCTATCTTTTTATTGGTGAGTTCAGTCCATTAACATTTACAGTGATGATTGATATATGAGGATTTCCTATGGCCATCACTTTTTCCTTTTTTAAAAAAGTATGTTTCTCTGTTGTTCTCCCAATTCTATTCCATTTATTCTGGTGTTTTGTTTCAGGCTAAAGAGCTTCTTTCAGTACTTCTTGAAGTGCCAGTTTTGTGCTGGTAAATTCCATCAACTTCTGTATGTCTGAGCAGATCTTTATTCCTCCTTCATATCTGAAGGATAATTTTGCTGGATAATTTATTCTTGGCTGGAAGGTTCTCTCTTTTAATATTTTGAATATTTGATTCCACTCCCTTCTGGCTTGTAGAGTTTCTGCTGAGAAGTCGGATGTCAACCTGATGGGTTTTCCTCTTGAGGTTATAGTTTTGTTTTTAGTTTTTTTGGGTTTTTTTTTTTTTTTTGCCCTGGCTGCCTTGAGAATTGTCTCTTTGTCTTTGGTTTTTGACATCTTCAGTACAATGTGTCTTGGAGAAGATCTGCTAGGTTCCAGGTATCTTGGGGACCTATTTTCTTCTTGAATTTGGGGTTCCAGATCTTTCTATAGGTTTGGAAAATTTTTGTCTACTATTTGTTTGAGTATGCTCTCTGTAGAGTTTTCTGCTCCTTCTTCCAATCCTATTATCCTGATGTTGTTTTGACTCATGGAATCAGATAGTTCTTGCAGAGTTCTTTCAATTGTTTAGGTTCTATATTCCCTATCTTCCTGTTTCTGAGGTATTTCCATGTTCTGATACTCAATATCACTATTTTTTTCCTCCATGTGGTTAGCCTTGTCTCCTGTGGCAGTTATGTAATTTCTCACTTCTTTTATTGTATTATTTATCTCTCAAATTTCCATCTCATTCTTCATTATAGATTGAATTTCTTTGTTAAACTGTTCCTTTTATTCATGGATTTCCTTTCTTTTTTTTTTAATTACATTATTTAATAATTTTTTACTACATTTTTTTCTCTTTCCATCACCTTATATTTAGCTTCCTCCCCGTCCTCTCCCACCCCCTCCCCTTTCTCCCCTCCCTAACCCACTCATCCCCAAATAAACAATAAACTATTGATTGTGTCCATGGGTTATTTGTTTGTCATTTCTTTTTTTCTTTGCTTTCAGTTTTATATTCCGCATATGAGTGAAATCATGCAGTTCTTTGTTTTTTCTGTCTGGCTTATTTCACTCAGCATGATGATCTCCAAGTCCATCCATTTTGTCGCAAATGGCAATATTTCATCTTTTCTTACAGCTGAGTAATATTCCATTGTGTATATGTACCACAGCGGCTGTTATCAACAAGACAAGGAATAACAAGTGCTGGAGAGGATGTGGATTTCCTTTCTGAGATCATTCATCTCAGCTATAGTGTTTTGCCAATATGTTTTCATTTCTCTGAGAGCCATTAGAATGGCTATTTTATATTCTCTGTGACTTAGTTCATTAATTTCTAGATCTATATGATCCTTTTCTGGAGATTTTTCATCTTCTTTCTGAGAAGCTCTAAATCCTAAGGTACTCATATTGTCTGTTGTGTTCTTCTTCTGCATGAGGGCTTTATTTCCAGCAGAGCCCAGAAGATCCCTTTTTCTCTGATTAGCATTTTTGTGTTGTCTTGCTGTAGAGCAGACATTAGGTGGCACTGGGGTGCAAGTTTTGGGAGAGAAGGGAGGTGTTTAAGCCAGACCTCCGGTCTCCACTAGTGTTTCGGGGCAGGGTACGGTAGTCTGCAATCTCTCTGCTTCCTGTGGTTAGTTGGAGAAACTACAAGAGAAGGGGGAGGCCAATGGAATGCAGGCTGAAGCTGTTCACTTTGGTCAGGGTGAATGCTGCCAAATCTGCCTTTGTCCCTTCTCTTGAGTTTTATCCAGGGCCATGTTTCAGTGGTTCGTTTTCATGGCTACCACTCCTGGCTGCATTTGCAAGCATACAAGCTGCGAATTGCAGTGCTGTATCTGGGGCCCTATTCATGCCTAGGGCAGTTCAGATGCCTTGCTCGGTTTCCGTACTACTCAGAGCTCAGCTCCCAGACTCTCTCACATGTTGCTTTTAGGTCTATCTTTCTCATGGTCTTGCAGGGATCCCACCACTCTGGCCTCTACTCTTGCCCTTGCTCAGCCTCCTTCCTCCCTTGTATCATGCTGCTCCCTGATTTCTTTCTACTTCCTTTAGTTAGCTGAGGTTGGGTGGAATCACGATCCATCTGTTGCTCTCTCCCTTCTCTCCCACTCATTCCCCCTTCTCTAACCTTCAGGTGTTTTATTGTGATATGTGGATTTCTGTGTTGTCACTCTGCCGCTCAGGGTTTCCCATGTTGGATCCTGGCTGGCCATTTAATTGTATTCTGTGGGACAGGTTTCAGGGACCTCCTCCTTGGTTAGCATCTTGCTGAGCTCTCCTAATCCAGTCATTTTTAATATCATGTTGTTTAGTCTTTATGTATATGTGTTTCTTCCTGCTTTTTTTGTATGCAATTGATCTCCAATTTCAAGGCTCTGTGGTCTGAGAATATGCTTTGTATAATTTCAATCTTTTTGAATTTGCTGAGGTCAGTTTTGTGTCCCAGCATATAGTCTATCCTTGAGAATGTTCCATGTGCACTAAAATAGAATGCATAGTCTTGTGTTGTAGGATGGAGTGTCCTATAAATGTCAATTGTGTCCAGTTGTTGTAATGTATCACTTAGAGGTAATATTTCCTAATATATTTTCTGTTTGGATGATCTGTCCCTGACTGTCAAGGGGGTGTTTAGGTCCCCTACTATAATTGTGTTCTTGTCAGTTTCACCTTTTAGATCTTTAAGTAGTTGCATTATAAATTTTGGTGCTCCCTGGTTGGAGCATGATTTAATGAGTGTCATGTCTTCTTGTTGTACTGTCCCTTTCATTATGAAATGTCCATTTTTGTCTCTTATTACCCTTCTTATTCTGAAGTGTGTTTTATAAGATCTAAGTATGGCTGCTCCTGCTTTTCTCTGGATGCCATTTCCTTGAAGTATTGTTTTCCACGCTTTCACTTCAAGTCTGTGTTTGTCCTTATGGCTGAGGTGTGTCTCTTGGAGACAGCATATGGATGGGTTTTGTTTTTTTAAACCAGTCAGCTACTCTGCACCTTTTTATTGGTGAGTTCAGTCCATTTATATTTAGTGTGATGGTTGATATATGAAGATTTCCTTTGGCCATTTGTCTTCTGGTTTTTGGTTGTTTGGAGTCTCACTTTCTTTGCTTTTTTCTCACTGTCTGTTTTTTTTGTTGTTGTTGTTGTTGTTGTTGTTTTTTTGTTTTCTTTTTTAGCTTGATGGTATTTTATGATTTTTTTCTCTGTTTCCTCTTTATTTTGGTTGTGTGTCTTGCTTCCAGGGTTGTTGTTTTGTTTTGTTTTGTTTTTTAGTAGTTTCCATGAGGTTAATGAAAAGGAATGTTTCATGTATGTAGTGGGTCCTTTTCTTAAGCATACTTTTAATTTCTATTATTTTTTGGAAATTTAAATCTTTACTTGTTCCATTTTTATGTTTTTGTTGTCCCAACTTTTTGCCATTTATTTAAGGGTTTTGTTTCTGGTGGAGTAGCCCCCTTCAGTATTTCCTGGAGTGTTGGCCTTGTGTTTGTGAATTCCCTCAGCTATTGTATGTCTGAAAACGTCTTTATTCCTCCTTCATATCTAAAGGTTAACTTTGCTGGATAGATTATTCTTGGCTGGTAGTTCCTCTCCTTTAATATTTTGAACATATGAGTCCACCCTCTCCTGGCTTGAAGAGTTTCTGCTGAGAAGTCTGATGATAGCCTGATGGGCTTTCCTTTGAAGGTTATAATTATTTTCCCCCGGCTGTCATGAGAATTCTTTGTTTGTCTTTGATTTTTGACATCTTCAGTTTATCGTGCCTTGGAGAAGGTCTGGTGGGATTCAGGTAGGTAGGGATTTTGTTTTCTTCTTGAATTCGGGGTTTTAGTTCTTCCCATAGGGTAGAAAAGTTCTCATCTACTATTTGTTTGGTTAAGGTTTCATTAGTATTCTGTTCTGGTTTTTTTTTTTCTGGTATTCCTATTATCCTAATGCTGTTCTTTCTAATGGTGTCTGATAGTTCTTGTAGAGATCTTCCACTATTTTTGTTGTTGTTGTTGTTCTCAAATCTCTGTCTTTTTCCTTCTGTTCAATTTCCATGTTTATATCTTCAATGTCACTGATTCTTTCCTCCATCTGGTTGGTCTTACTTCCTATGCTAGTTAGTTCATGCTTTATTTCTTTTATTGCATTGTTTATTGCCTGAATTTCTATTTGATTCTTTTTATAGTTTCCATTTCTTTGTTAAAATGTTCCTTTTGTTCAGAGATTTCCTTTCTGAGAATTTATTTGGGTGTGAATACTCAGCTAGCATTCTCTGAGTTCTCTGAGTATATTTAGGAGTGCAGTCTTGAGTTCTGTGTTACTTAGATCATATATTTCCAAATCTATAAATTCCTGTTCTGGAGATTTTCCATTTTGTCTTTGAGATGCTTTGTTCCCAAGGGAGTTTATTGTAATTGACGTATTTTCCTTCCTGGGCATAACGACTTTTTTTCCCCTGGCAGATATGTAGAGGTCTTTCTTTCACTTCTCAGTTGGTGTCACTGTAGAATCTTACAGTATTTTCTCTTAGTTATTAGATTTTCTCATCCACAGAGCCTTTCTAGAAGGTAGGCTTCTCCTCTTTGACTCAGTTGCCTTGGTTTCTATGCACTTCTTCTTTGAGGAAATGTGGTGGATGATCATATTTTCTGCCTCTGAGATCTGTTCAGACAAAGACTGCTGTGACTTTGTTTTATTGTTTCCCTGATCCCCGCTGCTGGTTCCCTCAGGAGGGGCATGGACTTTGCTGAGGAGGGCTCAGGGCTTTTTGTAGCACAGGGTAATGGCAGCTTGCGGGAGAGCAAGGGGAAGCAGCCAGGCTCTGTGTTCACAGTTTGTGCCTAGTGGTGGGGGCAGTGCAGGTCATCACTGCTGTTTGTCCTGAGGTTGCTCCTTTCCCTGGGAGCTGGCTCAGCTGTGAAACTGACCTGTCCCTCTTACAGGATCATTCAGGACCAGGGCAGACACATTCTGCTGTGTAAGCTTATTTCTCTATCAGGGGAGTGCCCAGTCGTGCTTGGTGTGTGCTGCAATATAAGCCTGGCCTTCCATCAGGAGTGCACAGATGTTCAATCATCTGTGTACCACCAAGCAAGCTTAGCCCTCAATTAGGAGTGTACTGCAGCCAGGGTGGGGATGGGTGTCACAGAGCAAGTTCAGCTCTCCATTAGGAGCACACCAGAACTGGGGGATGAGCTCTGCTTTATCTTGTCCCTTTGTGGACCTTCCACTGTCCAAGCATCCACCTGCCCAGGATTGTGCTGCACTTCTGCCCATTTCCCCTGGCCCTCTTCTTAGTTTTTCTTCTGCCAACTCTGGGCTTTTGTAATCCCTCCTCCACACTGCTCCCTCCTCTTTTCTCTTGTTTATCTCCCTTTATCTGACCTTTAGGTGTTTTCTTGCAGTGGGTGGATCTCCTAGTTGAGGTCCTTTGCCTCAATATAATAACACACACACAAAAAAGGTTTTCGCATTTTATCATTATATATAATGTCTCCTGGAGACATTCTTTGTAAAACAATTTATCGTATCATAGAACTGCATTTCAACTAGTTTGGTAGAATTTTTGTTATCAATGGATTTTGAAATTTATTAAACATTTTTCCTGCATCTATTCAACTTATCTTAAGAATTTTTCCTTTATTCTGATATTATGGTAACTTACATTTATTGATATAAAAGCTCATAATATTTAATGACCAAGTTGAGTTTTTATTATCAATAAATGTAAATGTAAATCACCATAGTGTGTGTGTGTGTGTGTGTGTGCGCGTATGTATGTATGTGTGTATATATAATTGTGTGTTTGTATCGCTTGATTTAATTTGCTAATATTTTGCTGAGGACTCTCACGTCTATATTCCTGAATGAGATTGGCTGTTAGTTTTTACTTCGTGTAATATCCTCATCAGGTTATGATAAGATTTTTATAACCTTGTAAGGTGAATTGAGTTTTATTTCTTTCTGTTGTCTGAAAAATATTCTAAAATATTCATACTATTTCTTACTTTAATATTTGGTTAATCTAACTGGTAAAACCATTTGGCCTGGAGTTTTATATGTAGGAAGAATTTTTAATACAATTTAAGTAACCTCTATAGTAGAAGAAATGCTTATATTTTAATTCTTTTGGAGCTAGTTTGATAATTTGATTTTACACAGACTTTATTTCCTCAAAAATTTCAATTTTATTAGTCATCCTTTTAAAAATCCAATAGACTTTATTTTTAGAGTACTTTTAGTTTTATAGAAAAGTTGACCAGCAAGTACAGAGCTACCATATGCTTCTGTCTCTCAGTTTCCCCTGTCATTAACACCTTACATTAATGTGGTACATTTGTTATAACCAATGAACCCATACTGATACATTATTATTAACTAAAGTTCATAGTTCACATTAGAGTTTACTCTTTGTGTTGCACAGTCCTGTGGGTTTTGACAAATACAAATTCCACTACAGGTTAATACAGAATATTTTTGATGGCCTGAAAATGCTCTGTGTTCCAACCACTCATTCCTCTTTTCTCCTTCTGATCTTCTGGAAACCACAGATAATTTTATTGATTTTGTGGTTTTATCTTTTACAGAATGTCAGATAATTGAAATAATATAGATTGGTGGATTGTATGGCATTGTTAAGTTTAGTTTTGTAAGAAATCTGCCCAACTGTCTTCCAAAGTGGCTCTACCATTTTGACACCAGCCACTACTGAGACTTGCTTTGTCTTTAGAATTATCTTTTAAAATGTGATTAATATCTCTACTGATGTCCCCTGGTATAAGTTATTTCTTTCTTTTTTTTAAGTTTTCAGTCCTATCAGGTGTTTATAAATTTGTTTGCCATTTTAAATAAACATTTGGTTTTATTGATCCTCACTTTTGTGTTATTTTCCTATTGTGTGAATTTCTATTCCTACCTTAATTGCTGACATTCCTCCTTTTACTTTAATTGGGGTTATTTGCCATTATTTCTTCTAATTTCCTAATATACCATACTCTTCCACCTATAAGATGATACTTTTGTCTAAAATTGTTAGACCAAAAATTGTAGGTCATCTTATGGGAATAACCAGTTGATATTGATTTCTTAAGTTGAGTTAGAAAAGTAGGGAGTTGTCTTATACATGGGGGTGTCTTATATATGGAAAAATATGGTAGATATGTAGAGCATTGATTATTAACTTTTCTTTCTTTTTTTTTTTTTTTTTTGCTTTTTTTTTATGTGGGTAGCTCTCTGGATGGGAATCGAACCCAGGCTGCAGCGCTGACAGCACCGGAACCTTAAGCCACTACACCACCAGAGAACTCCCTAACTTTTCTTTCTTTTCAAATATATGCACTTAAAGTATATACTTCTCTCTAAATACTACTTTAGATGTATATCACAAGTTTGAGTATATAATAATTTCATTAGTATTTAGTTTAAAATATTTTCTAATTTCTAGTTTGATTTTTAACCTAGTAGAATTAGTAGTAAGAATTTAATAAATTCCAACACAGGTTATCTAGCTATCTTTCTCTTATTGACTTCTAACTTAAGCTTTACTGTGGTTAGAGAAGCAACTTCATAAGATTTAAATTCACTGATATTTCCTGAGAGTTACTTATGGCCAATTACATGGTCAATTTTTGTAATATTCTATAGGCATGTAAAATCAATGTGTTTTCTGAAGTTTTTGGCATGGTATTACATGTGTATCAATTAAGTAAACTATTACACATGTTTTTAAAAGTGGTTAAAAGTTTACTGATTCATTTGTTGGCTTATTCTGTCAATTAACGATAACAATGAGTTGAAATCTACTGCTATGGTGATGTATTTATAATATTTATTTCTAATTATAATTCTGTAAATATATATATGTGAGGGTCATATTATTAAGTGTATATAAATATCAAACTGTTAAGATTCTCTAATCAAGTAAACATTTTATTATGAAAAGTCCCTCTTTAACTCTAAAGAAGGGTTTGCTTCAGTGGAATATTAATACATATATACCACTAGGCAAATTCATAAATATGAAATCTATGAATAATAAGAATCAATTGTAGATCAGACTTCCTGTCAAGATGATGAAGTAGTTAAATGCTGGGCTTGCCTCCTCACAACCACATCAAAATTACAACTAAACAGAAGGAAAAAAAAATGGCAGCATGAGAAAGGACCCATTCAAACTCTCCTGGAGGTTACAACAATTGGAACTATATTTTAACAAAGGATCCCCTATGCCAAGTACAAACACAGCTAAGAGGCCTATGGATCACTCTGAAGCACTTATAGGAGGAGGAAGGAAGCGGCGAGTAAAGACTCAGCTGTGAGGTCCCAATGCTGTGACTGGTGGTGGGGAGAAAAGGAAGAAGGCAGCAGGTGAGCATTCGGAACCTCACATAGTCTATAGGACAGAGAAAAGAGACCCAGAGGCCAGGATTGTGAAACACTGCAAGCAGACTTCACTTTGACCCCAGGGGGTGCAGGCATCAGTGTGAATGCTGTAAGACACAGCAACCTGTTCTCACTCCAGTTCAGAGAAGAGGGGCAGAAAGAGGGGTAGGTAAAGATCCAAGGCCCGACCTCTCTCTCCCAGGAAGGAGAAGGAGAGGAAAAGGTTTGGATGCATTTCTCTATCCACAACCATCCAGGTCTGAGGGATCAGCATACAGGACAGCTGATAGCAAAGACCAGGGCAGAAACCGCAGGTCAAACCAAGAACAGAAAGGAGTAAGCCAGCACTGCCCCAGTGGCCCACAGCTCCAGGCAGGAAATGAAGGCATGAACCCTGGTAGCCCTCCCTCACTCACCCACCCTTTCAGATCTCTGCCTCACCTCCTTCTAGCATTAGCAGTGAGCCCAGAAGAAACTGCAACAGTAAGTGTTGGATTAAGGAGCAAAATATATATAGAGAGGCAGCCAGAATGAGAAACCAGAGAAAGGAAGCTCAAAATAAATTTGAACAACAGAAAATAAAGTAAACAAGATGGGGACAAACAACCCATCAGAGACAGAGCTCAAAGCAACCATTATAAAAATACCCAAGGAACTCAGTGATAATTTCAACAGAGAGATAGCAAACATAAAAGAAGACATACAAACAATTACAAAGGAACAAGCTGAGATAAAGATGACAATAATTGAAATGAAGAATGGAATAAAAGGACTCACCACACTAGCTGAAGTAGAAGTGCAAAGCTGTGATTTGCAAGAAAAGTCAGCAAAAAACACCCAATCAGAACAACCAGTAGAAAAAACAATCCCCGAAAATGAGAAAAGTTTCAGATTCCTCTGGAACAAAATTAAGCATAAAAACATTGGGATCACAGGATTACCAGAAAGAAAAGAGAAAAAGCAAAGGATCAAGAACTTATTTGAAAAAATAATGATGGAAAATTTTTCTTACCTGGTGAAGGAAATAGACATACAAGCTCAAGAAACACTGAGAGTCCCAAACAAGATGAACCCAAACAGGAACACACCGAGACACAAGAGAATTAAATTGCAAATGTTAAAGAAAAAGACAAAATTCAAAAACCAGCAAAAGAAATGCAAGTAGTAACTTATAAGGGGATACACATTCGACTCTCAGCTGCTTTGTCATCAGAAACTTTACAAGACAAAAGGGAATGGCAGAAAATATTCAATGTGATGAAAACCGGGATCTACAACCAAGAATAACATATCCGGCAAGGCTAGCATTCAAAATTGAAGGACAGATAAAGAGCTTCTCAGATAAGAAAAAGCTAAAGGAATTCATCATCACAAAAGCAGTACTACAAAGAATGTTAGGGGGACTTCTTTAAGATGGGAGGAGGGATGGGAGAGTGGATAAAATAAAGGACAGGGATGGAGAAATTTAGGTAGATTGTGACAAGGCAATAATCAAGGAGATAAAGAGTATAACATGACAATATAGTCAAAAAGTTTGCAGTAAGTGTGTGTGGTGTTAGATGGGTATTAGATTTGTTGGGGTGATGGCTAGGAGAGCTGCAAGGGTGGGAAAAAAAGGGGAAGAGATCAAGAAGTACAAATTCATTGTCGCAGAATAGTCATAGGGATATAAAATGCAGCATAGTCAATAACATTGTCATAACTATGTATGGTGTTAGAGGGGAACCAGATGTTTCAGAATGAGGATTTAGGAAGCTATATAAATTACTGATCACTGTGCTACACACCTGAAACCATTATGATATTGTAGCTAAAATGTAATTTAAAAATAAACGAATAAAAACAAATCCACCAAAAAACAACAAAAGAACATTCCAGAAATTAGTCACAAACCTTTTTTGTTTTAGCTCATGAGCTATCGTTACTGTTAGTATATTTTATGTGTGCCCCAAGAAAGTTCTTCTTCCAATGTGGCCCAGGAAAGCCAAAAGGTTGAACACCCCTGGTTTAGAGCTTTGTTAATCCAGTGTGAGCCACAGAGCAGCAGCAGCACCATCACCTGGGAGCAGGTAGAAAGGTAGTGTCTTGGGCCGTATTCCAGATCTACTGAACCAAACATGAAGTTTGAGAAGTACTAGCTTAGGGTAGAGTCAGCTGAGAAAGGAGACTGGGAGTCAGTGGTTTACCACATTCGTCTGAGAATGATCTTCCAAGAATGTGGGCGCTGTGTGTGTGTGTGTGTGTGTGTGTGTGTGTGTGTGTGTGTGAACCGTGTGGCAATAATTAATGATTCTTTGTGTCTGAATTCATGAGAAACATGTTAATATCCACCATGTGTGGTTTAAGACCTTGACATGTCCAGATTCTAGAGAAAAGCACATGGCATGCTTACAGGAAAAGGAACACAGTTTGAGAAATGTGGTAATAATGTCAATTGAAAAGGCCTAGAGTTAAAACACACCATATGAGGAAAGTTGAAAATTACCTTTTATAAAATACTTGAATTTTCAAGCATTCTGTATCTGCTTGAATACACTAAAATAGAAAGAAATGTAAGTCTGTTACATAATCACACCTATAGCGTTATAGTAGTATGAGGGATTTTTAAAAATTGTTTTGCCATGTAACATATCTTTTCTTCCTATTGGATAGGAAATACTAATAAACTTGTAGCATTATCCCAGAAATCACAGCATTATTTATTATAAGTATATCAGCTTCATTTTTTACTCAGTACTTATGACTTGATTAGAAACTTTTTTAGGGAGATGTTGCATTAATTTAACAAATAGTTAATGATACAAATTCTAGATTTTATGTATTATGGGCCAGGAACTGTGCTAAGGGTCTTCATGGGTGAATTCTACTAAATGTTTAAAGAAAGATTAATTCCAATCCTTCCCAAACTCTTCCAAAAACTAGAAAAGGAGGGAAAACTTCCTAACTCATACTAAAAGGCCAGCAATGCCTTGAAACCAGATCCAAACACATATGCCACGACAAAAAAGAAACACACACCAATATTCTTTATCAATACGGATGCAAAATATCCTCATAGAAATTTCAGCACACTGAACCCAGCAGTATATTGTAAATATTACACTCCATGTCCCAGTAGGAATTATGTCAGGAATGCAAGGATGGTTGAACATAGGAAAATTCTGCCTCATCTCAGTTGAGGCAGAAAAAGCATTCAACAAATCCAACAATCTTCCATGACAAAAATATAATCAGAAAAACAGAAGGAAAATTCCTCTACCTAATAAAGAGCAGTTAGAAAATACCCATAGCTAATGTCTTACTCAGTGGGGAACACTGAAAACTTTCCCCGAACATCAGACACAAGACAAGAATGCTTGCTTTCACTGCTTCTATTCAAGATTGTAATGGAAGTCATAGCCAGAACAATGTGGCAAGAAAAAGAAATAAAGACATCCAGATTGGAAAGGAAAAAGTAAGACTATCTCTATTCTCAGATGACATGTTATATTATTAGAAATTCATCACCACCAAAGCAGTACTACAAAGAATGTTAGAGGGACATTTTTAGGATAGGAGGAGGGAAGAAAGAATGGGCAAAACAAGGGAAAGGATTGAGAAGTTTAGTGTGGTTGTTACAAGGCAATGATCATGGGATATAGACTATAACATGAGATAGTCAATAAGGTTGCAGTGACTTTGTGTTTTGTCGTATGGGTACTAGATATTTTGGGGTGATGGGAGGAGAGCTGGAGGGGTGGGTATAAAAGGAGAACAAAACCAGAAGTATAAATTCATAGTCACAGTGATGTAAAGTGCAGCATACAATCAATAACAGTGTAATAACTATGTATGGTGTCAGATGGGAAGCAGATTGTATCAGAATAAGGATTTTGTAAGTTATATAAATGTTTCATCACTATGCTGTACACTTGAAACCAATACAATATTGTATGTCAAATGTAATTGAAAAATAAGAATAAATGAGGAAAAAAACACCAAGAAAAAGGAAGAAAAGGAAAAAGAAGTACACATCAGTAGTTCCAAAATAGTCATAGAGATGTAAAGTACAGCATAGGGAATATAGTCAATAATATAATAATCATGTATGGTGTCAGATGGGTACTGGATTTATCAGGGTAATCACTTCATAAGTTATATAAATGTCAAATAATCTGAAACTAATATAATATTCTATGTCAACTGTAATTGAAAAAAAATTATTTTTAAAAATAAAAATAAAAACATAAATCCAAGTTCCACAGGTCATTTACTAGTGAGTGCCTTGGGTAAGCCCCTGCCCTACTTTCAACCTCAGTTACCATGTCAGTAAGAGGGACTGAATCTGCATACCTTACCTCCCTCCCCATAGTAAAGAGGGTTCAGTGATTGACAGTTTAAGTCAGCTCTATAGTACAAAAATCCTCCTTCCCCTCTCCCTATCCCCCAGCAAAGGTTGATCCAGGCTGAAATCTGGACCAGAGAGGTGGGGAAAGATGGGGATGATGGAGAGTAGTTCTGGCCTACTCTGGGAGTCCTGAGTGGCAGACCAGATTTAGAAAATATTTACCAGGCAGCGAGAGCCTCCCAAGCATTAAGCCTGCTAAAGAAAAGCTCACACAGATTTCCATAGTCCATCATGGATGGACTGCACTGTACAAAGCAGTTTCACATTCATTATCTCCCTCAAGCCTTGCAATTAACCTGGTCTGTGAGGATCAGCCCAGAACTGGGCAGTGGAAAGGGCATCTAACAGAGGTCCCATTTGAGGAAAGCCTCTCTAAGTCTCAGAAAAACTAAAAGATCACTCCCTGGTGTAACTCCTGCTATTGCTCACTTTGCTTCCTGCAGTGAGGACACCTCTCTAATTAATCTTCAGGTGAAGAAAAAGAATCAAAATGTCCTAATAAACTAGACTGAACCTCTCTGCCTGTCCACCTACCCCTCATGCCTCCCTTCCTGCCTCATCCCACTCCACCCCCTGGAAATAAAAAAACAGAAACACAAAACCACAGTAATCCTGAAGCCAAATTTTGCCAACCACTAGATAATGGTCTTACTGGCTTGTCTTCTAGGTGGCCCTGGAGCTGGGTCAAAATGTTGATTTCCAATCTACTGTTCCAAGGTCATTTATTGATTCACTCAAATATTTCCTGAGACTCCTACCATGTGCATGACACTCCACTCTGATGGATTCAAACACAACTCCTCACACCCCTTCAAGATGCTCAAATTTCAAAAGATTCAGGTAAGACCCTAAATAACTCTAAGGTAGACAAGTATAGTATTAGTTAGTGGGGGAGGGATATTGATAATGGGATTCAGACAAGAGGAAGAGCATTTTCTGAGAAGAGCATCATCTCATACGACTTAATGGAGGAAGGGGCATTTGAGCTGAACCTTGAAGAATAAGGAGATTTTAAACAGTATTTATGGCGAAAAACTCTAGGCAAAGGGAATTGCATAAGCAGAATACATTTTTTAATGGAAAGAATGTTAATCTGGGAGTTAAGAGACCTGAATTCTGTCCTTTACTTCCTTAAAGAACATCTTCTCTAACGCCTTCAATTTCCTCATAGGTAAAATGATAATACTGGGTTAGCTAACTTTTTAAAAATTATAGTTGATGTTCAATATTATTTTATATTTGTTTCAGATGTACAATGTACTGGTTAGACATTTCTATAATTTATAAAGTGATCCCCTCAATTAGTTAAGTATCCACCTAGCACTGTATCTAGAAGGTATTATGCTAAGTGAAATAATTCAGACAGATAAAGACGAATGGCTTATGGTCTCACTTTTATGTGGAATCTAAAGAACAAAATAAAGAAACAAACAAACAATACAGAAACAGACTCATAGATACAAATAACAAACTATGGTTACCAGATGGGAAGGAGTTGGGGGCTAGATGAAAAAGGTGAAGGGATTAAAAAGATTGGTTACAAAATAGTCACAGGATGTACAGTACAGCATAAGATTAGATAACTTTTAAAAGTACTCCATGTGCTTCTATCCTGACTATAGTTTTTCAATTGTTCAGTGGACAAGTTTGCCTCAATAGAAAAAGTGAAAGAGAATAATGCAAGTGTAATTGGGCCCATGTAATGGATGTTGAATGGCAGGCCTGGGAGCCTGAGCAGAGAAAGAAAATAGAAGCCAAGGCCTAGACCTAAACCCTGATGTTCTACATTTAGCCTAGTTCCAATTTAAGAATATGAACTTTGAGAAGAAGGCAAGATGGAGACTGGAGAGGAGATCCCTAAAGTCTCTTCCAGAAAACACAATTGAACGGCCTCCCAGGAGCCAAGAAACAGGACCCTGAGTGACAAAACAGCTGTTGAGAAATCCACAAATTGCAAGTAAACACCTGAAGGTTGGAGAGAAGGGGGCGAGTGGAGGAGAGGGAAGTTGAGCAGAGACTACAACAGGACACAATCGCTGCTGACTATTCCGAGTGGTGCAGTTCAGAGGAGGGGAGAGACCACAGGGGAGTTGGGCTTTGGATCTGCATGCTGGGGACGGAGTTTGGGAGCCAGCCTCTGGAACTTTTGAGTGGTAGGAGGGCTGAGCGAGGACTCTGAACTGCAAAGATGACACCCCAGCTCTAGGCCCCCTGGAGACCTACACAGGGCTGCAGTTTCTGTTCCCAGCCCACTGCAAAGGTGACCCTGTTGTCTAAGGCCAGGCCCACAGCTTTGGACTTATGGAGTGTGCACTTCCTCATGCACCCCAGGGTTCTGAAAGCAGTGTGAGCCTGTAGACAGCCAGATGCTGAATCAGGGCTAGGAAGGAAGACTGATTTGATAGCATTCACCTGAGCCAGAGTAAAACAAGCCTCCAAACAGCTTCCCCAGCAAAGGGCAGAAGGCAGAACCACCCTTGGAGTGCCTTTTGTTGGCCTCTCCCAGGATATATGTGCATAGCCTCCAAACACAGTAGGAGATCAGAAACAAGAAACAACCCCCCCTTTCTCCCAAAACTTGACCCCCAGTGCCACCTAGAGTCTGCCCTACAGCAAGACACCACAAAAGCAATAATCTGCGCACTGAACATAAAGCCCTCATGTTAAAGAGGAAGAACCCAGCGGACAGGATGAATTCCTTAAAAACTAAAACTCCTCAGAAAGAACATGAAATATACCCAATAGACAGCTTCTTAGACGTGGAAGGATCTGATTTAAATGACAGACAATTTAAAACAGCCATTCTAAAGGCTGTGAGAGAAATGAAAACCGACTGGCAGAACACCATAGCTGAGATAAATAACATAAAAAATGATATAAACAACAGAAAAAAGGAACTCTGTGAACAAAAAGAACAATTTAACAAAGAAATTCGAAACATAAGAAAGATTGAGACGGAAATGCGAGAAATAAATAATACGATAAAAGAAGTGAGAAATGAAATAACTGCCATAGGAAACAGGACCAACCACATGGAGGAAAGAATTAGTGATATCGAAGATCAGAACATGGAAACAGCTCAGAAAGAGAAAGAGAGGGAATATAGAACCAAAAGGATTGAAAGAACTCTACAAGAACTATCCAACTCCATGAGACAAAACAACATCAGGATAATAGGAATAGAAGAGGGGGCAGAGCAATCTACAGAGCGCATACTCAAACAAATAGTAGATGAGAACTTTCCAAACATATGGAAAGATCTGGAAACCCAAGTTCAAGAAGAAAATAGGTCCCCTAGATACGGGGACTCTGACAGATCTTCTCCAAGACACATGGTACTAAAGATGTCCAAAACTAAAGACAAAGAGACAATTCTCAAGGCAGCCAGGGAAAAAAAGAACTATAACCTTAAGAAGAAAATTCATCAGGCTGGCATCAGATCTCTCAGCAGAAACTCTACAAGCCAGGAGAGAGTGGAACCCAATATTCAAAAATTTGAAAGAGAGAAACTTTCATCCAAGAATAAATTATCCAGCAAAATTATCTTTCAGATATGAAGGTGGAATAAAGACCTTCTCAGACACACAGAAGCTGAGGGAATTTGCCAGCACGAGGCCAGCACTCCAAGAAATACTGAAGGAGGCTCTTTGGCCTGAAACAAAACATCAGGAAAAATGGAACAAAGTTGGGGCAACAAGAAAGAAACAAAAACAAA
>PVJL010011465.1:0-42792 GCA_004026885.1 Lyroderma lyra | reverse complement strand
GTGGAAGGCAGTGTGGAGGTTCCTCAGAAAATTGGGAATGGAGCTACCATTTGACCCAGCAATCCCCCTTCTGGGGATCTACCCAAAGAACTTGAAAACCTTTGTCCGCAAAGACTTATGTACCCCAATGTTCATCGCAGCGCTGTTCACAGTGGCCAAAACATGGAAACAACCAAAGGTCCCTGCGACAGATGACTGGGTAAAGAAGCTGTGGTACATATACACAATGGAATATTACTCAGCTGTACGAAAAGATGAAATATTGCCATTTGCGACAAAATGGATGGACCTGGAGATCATCATGCTAAGTGAAATAAGCCAGACAGAAAAAACAAAGAACTGTATGACTTCACGCATATGCGGAATATAAAACTGAAAGCGAAGAAAAAAGAAATGAAGAAACAAGTAACCCATGGACACAATCAGTAGTTTAATGTTTATTTGGGGACGAGTAGATTAGGGAGGGAAGAAAGGGGAGGGGGTGGGAGAAGAGGGGTTGAAGCTTAATATATTGTGATGGAAAGAGAAGTCACATTAGGTGGTGAACTTATTATACATCAAGTTGACAATGCACTATAGAATTGTATGCCTGAAACCTATGTAATCCTTGCTAACAGATGCCACCCCAATAAGTCTAACAATAAAAATGAATTTTAAAAAAACCACTTAATAAAATGGGCATAGAAGAAAAGTACCTCAACATAATAAAGATTGTATATGACTAACTATCAGCGAATATTATACTGAATGGGGAAAATCTGAAGCCTATTCTTCTAAAATGAAGAACAAGACAAAGATGACCCTTGTCACCACTGCTATTCAATATAGTACTGGAAGTTCTATCCAGAGCAATTAGGCAAGAGAAAGGAATAAAAGGTATCCAAATTGGGAGAGAACAATTTAAACTGTTACTTTTTGCAGATGACATGATTTTTTATATAGAAAATTTAAAAGACTCCACCAAAAATCTACTAGAAATAATAAACAAATACAGTAAATTTTCAGGATATACAATCAATGTACAAAAATCAATTGCATTTCTACATACCAACAACAAAACTTCGGAAAAAGAAATGAGACAAACAATGCCTTTCATGATTGCAACTAAAGGAATAAAATACCTCAGAGTAAACTTAACAAAGAACATAAAGTACTGTTATACTGAAAACTATTAGACACTATTAAAATAATTTGAAAAGGACACAAAGAAATGAACAGATATTCCGTGTTCACAGATTGGAAGTATTCACATAGAAATTACCCAAAGCAATAAACAGATTTATTGCAATTCCCATCAAAATTCCACAGACATTCATTAAAGAAATAAACAAATCATCAGAGTTGTATGGAACCACAAAAGACCCCAAATTGCCAAAGCAGTTTTACATAAAAAGAATAAGGCTGGAGGAATCACACTCCCTGATTTCAATCTATACTACAAAGCATCAATAACCAAGTCAGCTTGCTATTGGCAGAAAAAACAGACACACAAACCAATGGAAGAGAATAAAAAACCCAGAAATAAACCCACAAATATATGGGCATTATTTTTTACAAAGGAGCAAAAAAATATGCAATGTGGAAAAGAAAGCCTCTTCAATAAATTGTGCTGGGAAAATGGGAAAAGTGCATGCAAAAGAATGAATCTGAACTGGGAACTATCACCATATATTAAAATTAACTCAAAATGGATTAATAACCTCCATATAAGCCCTGAAACAATAAACTGTATAGAAGAAAACATTGGTACTAAACTTGTAGACCTCAGACTCAAGGAACACTTCATGAACCTGACCTCACAGGCAAGAGAAGTAGAAGCAAAAATAAATGAATGTAACTATATCAAATTAAAAACATTCTGCACAACAAAATAAAAATCAACAAAGCAAAGAGACAGTCAACAGAATGGGAGAAAATATTTGCAAACAGTGCCTCTCATAAGGGGCTTATGTTGCAAATGCATGAAGAATTTGTACAACTCAACAACAACAAAAAAAAATCAGTTAAAAATGAGCAGAGGACCTGAACAGATGCTTCTGCCAGGAAGATATACAAATGGCCAACAGATATACAAAAAAATGCTCAACTTCATTAGATATTAGGGAATCAAAACCACAATGAGATATCATTTCACACCTGTCCAAATGGCTATAATCAACAAGAAAAGGAATAACAAGTGTTGGAGAGGGTGTGAAGGAAAGGGAACTCTGGTACACTGCTGGTGGGAATGCAAACTGGTACAACCACTATAAAGGACATTATGGAGGTTCCTCAAAAAATTAAGAATACGGAGTTCCCTGATGGTGTAGTGGCCTAAGGCTTTGGCGCTGCCGCTGTCAGCGCTGCGGCCTGGGTTCGATTCCCAGTCAGGGAGCTACCCACATACCAAAAAGCGAAAAAAAAAATTAAGAATAGAGGTACCACATGGTTTGGCAATTACACTTCTGGATATCTACCCCCAAATTTGAAAACCTTAGTCCACAAAAATATGCACCCCAATGTTCATCACAGCAGTATTTACAGTGGCCAAATCATGGAAACAGCCAAAGCATCCTTTGATAGACGACTGGCTAAAGAAGCTGCGGTATATATACATAGTGGATTACTCAGTGATAAGGAAAGATGAAATGGGGCCATTTGTGACAACATGGATCAATCTTGAGAACATCATGCAAAGTGAAATAAGCCAGACAGAAAAAAACAAGAACCATATGATTTCACTCATTTGTGGAACACAAAGCTGAAAGCAACAAAGAAACAAAAACTCATGGATACCATTAACAGTTTAGTGGTTAGTGGTGATCTAAAGGTATGGGGGAGGAGGGTGGGAGAGGAGGGAGAGGGAGTCAAATATATGGTGATGGAAAAAGAACTAACTCTGGGTGATAAACACATAACACAACACATACAGGATTTATTGTAGAATAGTACAACTGGAACCTATTTAATTTTTACTAATCAATGTCACCCCAATAAACTAAACAATACAAAGAAAAAAATTAAAAATAGAACTACCTTATGACACAATAATTCCATTCCTGAGTATTTATCCAAAGAAATCTAAAACACTAACTTGAAAAATATATGTACCCCTATGTTTACTGTAGTGCTATTCACAATAGCCAAGATATAGAAACCACAAAAATGCCCATCAATAGACAGTTACACAAAGAAATTTGGTACATTTACAAAGTGGAGTATTGCTCTGCCATAAAAGGGAATTAAATCTTACTATTTGCAACAACATAGTTGGACCTAGAGGAATTCTGCTAAGTGAAATAAGTCAGACTGAGAAAGACAAGCACTATATGATCTTACTTACATGTGAAATCTAAATAACAGAATGAACAAATAAAACAGAAATTTATTGTTGCTAAATAGGAGGGGCATTGGTGGATGGGTACAAAAGGTGAAAGGATTAGAAAGTACAAGTTGTTAGTCACAAAACAGCCACAGGGATATAAAATAAAATATGGTGAACATAGTCAATAATGTTGTAAAGACTATGTAGGGTATCAAATGGGTACTGGACTTATCAAGGGAGGGAACACTTTATAAATTATATAAATGCCAACCCCTTTGCTGTACACCTGAAAACAATATAAAATAATATTTTGTGTCAACTATAATTAAATATATGAGGGCTCTCCCAAAAAAATCCAGCCATAGATACCTCTATTTTTCATATTACATGGCTGGATAATTTCTGGACAGCTCCTGTATATATAGTAACAAGATTGGAAGTATAGCATAGGGAATATAGGCAGTAATATTGCAATAACTATGGAAGATGCCAGTTCGGTAGTAGATTTCTTGGAGTTGTGACTTAGTGAGGGGCGTAAATGTCTAATTATGATGTTGTTTTACAAACCTGAAACTATTATGATGAAAAAGGAAAATATATATAGCTAACACACAATATTATATTGGTTTGTTATACATCATAGTTAGTTAACATTTACATACCTATAGCAGTAATCACTATGATAAGTACAGCAATCATCTGACACTGTATGCACCATGTTATCACAATGTTATTTATTACATTCCCTATGTTGTACATTACATCTCCATGACATTTCTTTTATACCTGGGAATTTGAAATTCGTATTCCCTTTAAACCTTTTTCTCATTTTTAAATTTTTCAATTACAGTTGATAATCAATATTATTTTATTATTTATTAGTTTCAGGTGTACAGAATAGCAGTTATACACATTTATATAATTTAAAAAGTGATCCCCCTGACTACTTTATTTACCACATCACATTTAGCATAGTTATTATCACATTATTGACTATATTCTCTGTTTTACTTTACATCCCCATAACTATTTTGTCACTACCAATTTATACTTCTTAATCCCTTCACCTTTTTCACCCTGCATCCCACTCTCTCTCATCTATCACCTCGATAAATCTAGTACCCATCTAATATCATGCATAATTATTGCAACCTCATTGACTATATTCCTTATGTTATGCCTTATGTCCCCATGGCTACTTTGTAACAACAAATTTGTACTTCTTAATCCATTCTTACAAACATCAAAATGTTCTCTGTATCTATGAGTTCCTTTCTGTTTTGTTTGTTTCATCATTTAGATTTCACACATAAGTGAAATCACATTACATCTATCTTTCTCTGTCTGAAGTACTTCTCTCAGCACTATACCCTCTAGGTCTACTCATGCCTCCAGAGATATCAGGAATTCATTCCCTTCCATGGCCAAGAAATATTCTATTGTGTATGAAGGCCATCTGGAAAATTAATCCAGCCATAAATGCCTCTATTTTTCATATCATATGACTAGACACTTTCTGGACAGCCCTTGTTTATGTACCACATATGCTCCTATTCACCCATTCACTGATGGACACCAAGGCTGCCTCCATTTCTTGGCCATTATAAACAATGCTGCAATAAATGTATGGAGGCAAACATCCCCTCAAAGTAGCATATTTTAGTTTTTTCAGATAAATATGCAGAAATGAGATTATTGGGTCTTTTTTTGTCTCTTGTTATAGTCTTTGTTTTAAAGTCTATCTTGTCTAGTACAAGTATTGCTACTCCAGATTATTTTTTTCTTTTTCATTTTCATAAAATACTTTTTTTCTCATCCTTTTACTTTTATTCTGTGTGCGTGTCTTTAGATCGAAAATGAATTTCTGGTAATCGGTATATATAAGGGTTTTGTTTCCTTAACCATTTAGCATTCATATTTTCTATGGAAAGATTTGATCCATTTTAATTGAAAGTAATTTTTTATAGATATGTAGCTATAGCCATTTTATTATTCATATTTTTTATCTTTTTTTCATCTTAAAAAAATCTCTTTAAGATTACCTGTAATGCTGACTTGGTGATGATTAACATTTTTTGCTTTTTATTTTTTCTCATCTGGGAAGCTTTTTATTTGTCCTTGGATTCTAAATGATAGCTTTTATGGGTAGAGTAATCTTGGTTGTAGGTCCTTGCTTTTCATCACCGGGAATATTCTTGTCAATCTTTTTATAAGTTAATATTTTTTAATTTTTCCATTACATTTGACATACAATAATATATTCATTTCGGGTGTACAATATAATGATGAGACATTTATATAACTTAGAAAATCCTCATTCCGATACATGTGGTTCCCATCTGACACCATATATAGTTATTACAATGTTATTGACTGTATGCCCTATGTTGCACTTTACATCCCTGTGATAATATTGTGACTACGAATTTGTACTTCTTAATTTCTTCCCCCTTTTCACCCATCTCTCCTCTCTTCACCTCAACAAATCTAGTACTTATCTGACACCACATATAGTTATTGCAACATTATTGACTATATTCCCATGTTATACCTTATATCCCCATAACTATTACTTTGTAAAAATCAAACTAAACTTCCCAATCCTTTTCCCTTATTTCACCCAATTCCCCAACCATCCTCCCATCTACTAATAGCAACAACCTAAATATTTTATGTATTTATGAATCTGTTCCTGTACCATTTGTGTTTTTGTTTTTGTTTTTTTTTTGGGGGGGGTTTTGTTTTTGTTTTTGGATTTGACCTATAAGTGAAGTAACTTTAATCTGTCTTCTATTTGGCACTCCACCCAGTACAATACCCTCCATTGTCTTTTGATTGAAGATTTAATCCATTTAAACTGAAAGTAACTGTTGATAGATATGTAGCTATTGTCATTTTATTATTTCTAACTTTTGTTTGTTTGTTTTTTTCTTTTTTATCTTAAAGAAGTCCCTCTAACATTCCTTGTAGTAAGGGTTTGCTGGTGATGAACTCCTTTAGCTTTTTCTTGTCTGGGAAACTTTTTATCTGTCTTTTGATTTTGAATGACAGCCTTGCTGGATACACTAATCTTAGCTGTAGATCCTTGGTTTTCATCACATTGAATGTTTTCTACCAGTCCCTTCTGGCCTGCAAAGTTTCTGTTGAGTAATCAGCTGACAGTCATATGCATGCTGTCTTAAAATTTACCACTTACCTTTCTCTTGCTGCTTTTAGAATTATCTCTTTTTCTTTAACTTTTGCCAATATAACTATGCGTCTCAGTGTGGACCTATTTGTGTTCATCTTGTTTGGGACTCTTTGTGCTTCCTGGGCTTGTATGTCTATTTCCTACACCAGGTTAGGAAAATTTTCAGTCATATTTATTCAAATAAGTCCTCCATTCCTTGTTGTGTCTCTTCCCCTTCTGATACCACTATAATGAGAATTTTGTTTCACTTGATGTTATCCCAGAGAAATCTTAAACTATCCTCATTTTTTAAAATAATTTTTTGTTGTTATTTGTGTTCTGATTGGGTGTTTTTCTGCTACCTTTTCTTCCAAATCACTGATTCGTGTTTCTGCTTCACCTAGTCTGATAATTCCCTCCATTCCATTCTTCATTTCAATTATTGTATTCTTTATTTCTACCTGGTCTTTTTTTTATGTTTTCTTCCTTTTATTTTAATTTTTATTGTTAAATTTATTTGAATTACATTGGTTGGTAAAAATTACATAGGTTTTGGGTGTACAATTTTACAATACATCATCCATGTGTTGCATTATGTACTCAACACTCAGAGTCAGTTCTCTTTCTATCACCATATATTTGAGTCCCCCTCCCTCTTCTCCATGCCACCATATAACCATGAAACTATTGATTGTGTCCATGAGTTTTTGTCTCTTTGTTCCTTTCAGTATTATGTTCCACATATGAGTGAAAACATATGGTTCTTGGCTTTTTCTGTCCAGCATATTTCACTTAACATGATGATTTAAAGGTCCATCCATGTTATCGCACATGACCATATTTCATTATTTCTTACAGCTGATTATAATAATATTTTACTGTGTACATGTACCACAACTTCTTTATCCAGTCCTCTATAAAAGACACTTTGGCTGTTTCCCTGATTCATCCATCATGAATAGTTCTGCAATGAACATTGAGGTACATACCTTTTTGCAGACTAAGGTTTTTAAATTTTTAAATAGATACCCAGATGGGGATCACCAGCCCATATGGTAACTCTACTCTTAATTCCTTAAGCAATCTCTATACTGTTCTCCATAGCAATTGTATTAGTTTGCATTCCCACCAGCAGTGTATGAGGGTTCCTCTTTCTCCACAATTCCAACCCTTGTTATTCCTTATCTTGTTGATAATAGCCATTCTAACAGACATGAGGTGGCATCTCATTGTGGTTTTGATTTGTATTCCCTTAATAGGTAGTGAAGTTGAGCATTTTTTCATATATATCTGTTAGCCATTTATTTGTACATCTTTGTGAGAGAAGTGTATGTTCAGATACTCTACCCACTTTTTAGCTGGGTTGTTTTTCTTGTTGAGTTATATGAGTTCTTTATATATTTTAGATATTAGCCTCTTATCAGAAGTGTTGTTTGCAAATAT
Organism: Lyroderma lyra; assembly: GCA_004026885.1. Lineage (NCBI taxonomy): Eukaryota > Metazoa > Chordata > Mammalia > Chiroptera > Megadermatidae > Lyroderma > Lyroderma lyra. The sequence continues at coordinate 34,876 of PVJL010011465.1, read as the reverse complement.
TTTCTCCCATTCAGTTGTTGTCTCTTTGCTTATTTAATTGTTTCTTTTGGTGTGCAGAAGTTTTTTGAAATTGACATAGTCTTATTAATTAATTTTTATTTCTACTTCCCTTGACTTTGTGGTCAAGTTCATAAAGTCCTCCCTGAACCCAAGGTCTATAAATTTAGTACTGATGTTTCCTTCTATAAAGTTTGTTTCAGGTCTTAATGTGGAGGTCTTTAATCCATTTTGAGCTAATTTTGGTATATGATTATAGTTCACAGTTCAGATTTATCCTTTTGCATGTGGTTTTCCAATTTTCCCAGCACCATTTACTGAAGAGGCTTTCTTTTCTTACCATATATTTTTTTTGCTTCTTCATCAAAAATTACCTGTCCATATATTTGTGGGGTTTTGACTGTTTAATTGGTCTTTGTGTCTGTCATTCTGTAAATACCAAGCTGTTTTGATTATTGACACTTTTTAGTACAGATTGAAATAGGGGAATTGTGATGCCTAAAGCTTTATGTAGGATTGCTTTGGAGATTCAGGATCTTTGTGGTTCCATATAAATCTGATTACTTTTTATCTATTTCCTGAAAGAATGTCTGTGGGATTTTTATGAGAATTTTGTTAAATCTGTATATTGCTTTGGGTAACATGGTCCTTTTATCTATGTTGAGTGTTCCAAACCATGAGCACAGAATATCTTTCCATGTTTTGGGTCTAGTTCAATTCTTTTTAATTGTGTCATATAGTTTTCAGTGTATAAGTCCTTCAACATTTTTTGTTAAGTTATTCCTAGGTTTTTTGGGGGTTTTTTGTTCAAATCACAAAACATATTGTTTTTTATTTTCATTTCTTTTTCTGATTTTGCTGTTGGTATACAAAAATGCAATTGATTTTTGTACATTGATTTTATATCTTGCAACTTTACTGTATTTGTTTGTTATTTATAATAATTTTTGGTGAAGTCTTTAGAATTCTTTATATAAAGAATTGTGTCATCTGTAAAAAGTGACAATTTAAGTCCTTCACTCCCAATCTGAATGCTTTTTATTTTTTTCTCTTGCCTGATTGCCCTGGCTAGAACTTCCAGTAATATATTGAGTATCAGTGGCAAGAGGGGACATCCTATCATGGTCCCGGTTTTAGAAGAATAGTCTTCAATTTTTCCCTATTCAGTATAATATTAGCTGAGGGTTTCTCATATATGGCTTTTATTATGTCGAGATGCTTTCCTTCTATACCCATTTTATTAAGTGTTTTGATCATAAATGGATGTTGTATTTTGTCAAAATATTCTTCTTGATCAATTGATATAATCATATGGTTTTTATCTTTTAGCTTGTTCATGTGGTGTATCACATTAACTGATTTGCATATGTTTAACAATCTTTGTGTTTATGGGATGAATCCCACTTGATCACAGTGTATAATCTTTTCAATACATTGCTCCTATTTTGTTTAGGATTTTTGCATCTGTGTTGATCCATGATATTGGTCTATAGTTTTCTAATTTAATGTTATTCTTACCAGGCTTTGGTAATTGGGTTATGTTGGACTCACGGAATGATTTGGGAAGTGTTGCCTCTTCTTCAATTTTTTTGGAAGAGTTTGAAACTAGGCCTTAGTTTCTCTTTGAATGCTTGATAAAACTCATTGGTGAGACCATCTGGCCTCACCTTTTTGCTTTTGGAGAGGTTTTGGATGATTGTTTCAGTTTCCTTACTGTTGATTGGTCTATTTAGATTTTCCAACTCTTCTTGGTTCAGTCTATGTATACTATATGATTTTAGAAACTTGTCCATTTATTTAAGGTTGTTAAATTTGATGCCATATGCTCCTTCATAATATTTTTGCAAGATCTTTTGTATTTTTGTGATATCAGTGTATTTTTGTGATTTCATTCCTACTTTTGGTTATTTGTGTTTTTCTCTTTCCCATTGGTAAGTCTAGCCAGGTGTTTTTTCAATCTTTCATTTTTATTATTTACTTCCTTCTGCTGACTTTGGACATTTTTTGTTCTTCTTTTTCTAGTTCTTTAAGTTGGGATGTTAAGTTATTTACTTGTGCTTTTTATTGTTTCTTGAGATAGGTCTATAATGATATAAATTCCTCTGTTATTACTTCTTTTGCTATATCCCAATAATTTTGATACATTGTATTTTCATTGTCATTTATTTCTATGTATTTTTTAATCTGTTCTTTTGTTTCTTCTCCAATGCAGTCACTTTTTAATAACATGTTGGTTAATTTCCATGTATATGTGGTTTTTTCTGCTTTGTTTGTGTGTGTGTGTGTGCATGTGTGTGTGTGTGTGTGTTTGTGCAGTTGATCTCCATCCAATTTCAATGCTTTGTTGTCTGAGATTATGCTTTGTATGACTTCAATTTTCTTGAATTTCCTTCAAAGGAAAGCCCATCAGGCTGTCCTCAGACTTCTCAGCAGAAACACTTTAAGCCAGGAGGGAGTAAATTCAAGTATTTGAAATACAAACCTGGCCCTCTGTCAGGAGCACAGCAGAGTTCAGGTGGCTGTGCCTGAGTTTTTCTTGTTTTGTTTTCTTTTATTTTTTGAGTAGTTACCATAAGGTTTATGAATAAGAAAATCCATATATGTAGTGGCTTCTTTTCTTAAGCATTTTTCTTATTACCATTCTTTTTTGGAATTTTAAACCTTTACTTCCTCCATTTTTATGTTTCTGTTGTCCTGATTTTTCCCCATATTTTTTTTACCCTTTGTCAGGTCAAATAACCTCCTTCAGTATTTCCTGAAATGCTGGCCTTGTGCTGGAGAGTTTTCTCATTTCTGTATATTTAAAAATGGCTTTATTCTTCCTTCATATTTAAAAGATAACTTTCCTGAACAGATTATACATGACTGGTAATTTCTCTTTTAATATTTTGAATATTTGATTCCACTCTCTCCTGGCTTGTAGTGTTTTTGCTGAGAAGTCCACTGACAGCCTGATTGGCTTTTCTTTCTTTCTTTCCTTTTTTGACTTATTGATGTGACATTGGTTAACAAGAATTACATAGGTTCCAGTTGTACAATTCTACAATGCATTGTCTATGTGTTACATTATGTGTTCACCACCCAGAGTCACTTCTCTTTTCATTTAAAGATTATTATAGTTTTTTCATAATTGTTACAAGAATTCTTTCTTTGTCTTTAATTTTTGACATCTTCAGTATAAAGTGCCTTAAAGAAGTTCTGCTAGAATTCAGGTAGCTAGGGGTCCTGTATTTTCTTTTGTTAATTTGAGGTTCCAGTTTTTTCCATAGGTTTGGAAAGTTCTCATCTATTTGTTTGAGTAAGCTCTCTGTAGAATTCTGTTCTGTCCCTATTGGTATTTCCACTATTCTAATGTTGCTCTTTCTAATCAAGTCAGATAGTTCTTGTAGTGTTCTTACATTTCTTTTGACTCTCAAATTCCTCTCTTCTTCATTCTGTGACATTTTCATATTTCTGTCTTCAATATTACTAATCCTTTCCTATATCTGGTCAGCCCTGCTTTCTATGCTAGTTATTTCAATTTTTATTTCTTTCATTGTATTGTTTATCTCCAAAATTTCTATTTGATACTTTAACATAGCTTCAATTTCTTTGTTAAAGTATTTCTGTGTTCCACAGATTTCTTTTCTGAGATCATTTAATTCTGTCTAAATACTCTGCCAGCATTCTTTGATTTCTCTGAGTGTTTTCAGAATTGCAGTATTGAATTCTGTGTCACTTAGATCATACATTTCCAAATGTATAAGTTCTTTTTGTGGAGATTTTAAATTTAATTTTCTGAGCAGCTTTGATCCCTCAGGTACTCGTTTTTGTTGGTGTGTTTCCTTTTCCTGGGCATAAGGACTTCTTCTTTGGCAGATATGAAGCAATCATTTTTTTTCAATTCCCAGTTGGTGTCACTGCAGCATCTTACAATATTTTCTCTTGGTTATTTGGTCTTCTTACTCTGGTAACTTTCCTGGAAGGTGGGCCTCTCTTCCCTTATCCAGTCACCCTGGTCTTGATGGAAGTGCCTTTTCCCTGGGAAGATGTGGTGGGCAGTAGCCTTCCATGGTTCTGAGATCAGTGCAAGTAGTAGCTTCTGTTCCTGTGTTTCACAACTTTTGTAAGCCTCCCTGCTGGTTTCCATGGGAGTGGGGTTTATTGAGAAAAGTGCAAGTTTGCTTGTGGCACAGGGTAATAGTAGCTTGCCATTTGCAGCTGTCTGCAAGCAGACACTTGGTGGAGTTGAGGGAGTGAGCTTTGGGAGAGCACAAAGGGAAGCAATCAGGCTCTGTGTCTATAGATTTTGCATGGCTGTGAGGGAACTGCAGGTTACAGCTCCTGCTGTGTCCCAATGTCACTCTTCAGGTGGTGGTTTAGCCATAACACAAGACTTTTCCTCCATCAGGAGTGCACTGGGCAGGGTGGGCCTGCACCATTGGCTCAGACTTTCTCTTTTCTCCTGAGCCTGCATTCACCCAGGATTGTTTTGTTCTGGTCATTCTGGTCAGCATTTGGACGACTGCTGGCTCTTACTGTCAAGTTCACCCAGTGCCGATATGTGGTCAAGTCAGCTCTGTTGTGCCTGTTGGCTCCCAGCATCAATTTCACTAGGGCCCTATTTTCACCCAGGGCCATTTAGCATGCCTTTGTTCAGACCCTAACCTGTCCAGGGCATGGTGTTCCAGTTAGGGCCCTAGAGCGCCTCAGCTCAAGCTCAGGCTTTAACTCGTCCATGGTCTCACGAGACTTCAGCCACCCTTGCCTCTGCCCTTGTCAGCTCTTGGCCTCCAGCCCTCCCAGGATCATGCTGCACTTTGGCCCAAGTCCCCAGGCCCCCACCTTGCTCCTTCTGCCAGCCCCAAATTGAGTTCCTCAGCCCCTCTCCACACTGCTCCCTACACTTTCCTCCCACTTGCCCCCCTTTCTCGGACCTTTAGGTGTTTTCTTGTGATGCAAGGATCTCTCAGCTCAAGCTGTGTCACTTATGGATTTCCTTGTTGGATTTTAGCTGTTCAATTTGTACTTTCTAAGACAGACTCCAAGGATCTTCTCTCATGCCACCATCTTGATCCTCCTCTATATCCTTCTTTAGGTTTGCTATCTCTTTGTTGAAATTTTCACCAAGTTCCTTGAGCAACCTTATAACCACTGTTTTGAGCTCTGTCTCTGATAGATTGTTTGCCTCCATCACATTTTCCGGGTTTTTCTGCTATTCTTTCTTTTGGGATGTATTTCTTTGTTTCCCGTTTTGGTTGCCTCTGTAGATATTCTGCTGCTTAACACTCATTGCTACAGTTTATTCTAGGGCTCAATGTTAATACCAGGAGAAGGTTGGTGGTGGGGAAAAGTCTCGAGGGCTGGGTTAGGGAGAGTGACCAGTGAGCATGCCTTTGTTTTCTGCCTGGTATTGAGTACAGTGAGGACAGTGCAGGTTTATGCTTTTCTGTATTTGGTTTGCGCCAAGGTCTCTGCCCTGAGTTTTGGGATCAGCTGTTTTATGTGCTGATTCCTCAGACAGGATTACTTGTGGGCAGAGAATTGTGCCCATAGCCTTTTCTGTCCTTCCCTTTCCCGGACCAGAGAAGAGTTGGGTTTCAGTTTCTCATCGCCCCTACTATTTCCCCTTCTACTATACTGAAGTGCATTCAGGCTGCAGTGTCTCATGGCACCTACATTTGCAACTCCTGGGATGAAAGTGAGGTCTGCTTGTGGTGTCTCAAAGGTACAGCCTCCGGGCCTCCTTTCCTGTCTCTCAGTGAGGTCTGGAATGCTCATCCACTGCCTTCTTCCTCCTCCTTCCTGTTGCTGCAGAGTTCCTAGCAGGAACCTTCAACCTCATCTTTCACCTCTCCCTCCCCTCCTCCTCAGTTTGTCCCACTTTGCCCTCCTGCAAGTACTTCGACATGATGAGTGGGTCTCTTAGCTGTGATTGTGTGTTGCATAAGAAATTCATTCTTGAATTATAGTTGTTCTATTTGTTGTAATTTTCAAGGGAGTTTTCAAGGAGCGCCTCTTATGCTGCCGTTTTAGTTGATCTACTTGCCAATTCTTTTTGGCCTGCAAAGCTTCTATAGGGAAATCACCTGACGGTCTTATGGGAGCTCCCTTGTAAATAACTAACTGATTTTTTCTTGCTGTTTTTAAGATTCTTTCTTTGTCTTTAACCTTAAGAATTTTAATTATTATATGTCTTGGTGAGGGCCTCTTTGGGTTTGTCTTGTTTGGAACTCTCTGTGCCTCCTGGGTTTGTATGTCTATTTCCTTCACCAGGTTAGAAAAGTTTTCCATACTTATTTCTCCAAGTAGATTTTTAATTTCTTGCTTTCTCTTTTTCTCCTCTGGTACTCCTAAGAGTTGAACGTTGTTAACACTTGATGTTGTCCCCGAGGCTTCTTAAACTATTTTTATTTTTAAGTTTATTGGGGTAACATTGGTTAGTAAAATTTTACAGGTTTTAAGGTTACATTTCTATAATATATTATCTACATAGTGCATTGTGTGTTCACCACCCAGAGCCAGTTCTTCTTCCATCACGATATATTTGACCCCCTTTCCCCTCTTCTACCATCCCCCTTTCCCCTTGCTCTCTGGTAAACACTAAGCTGCTGTCTATGTCTTTAAGTTTTTGTTTCTTTGTTTTGTTTCTTTGATGCTTTCATTTTTATATCCCAAATATGAGTGAAGTTGTATAGTTCTTTCCTTTTCCTATCTGATTTATTTCGCTTAGCATGATGATCTCAAGATCCATCCATGTTGTCCCAAATGGCAGTATTTCACTTTTTCTTATGTCTGAGTAATATTTATTGTATATGTGTCTCACATCTTCTTTATCTAATCATCCATCGGAGGAAACTTAGATTGTTTCCATGTCTTGACCACCATGAAAAATGTTTCAAGGAACATCAGGTTATATATATATCTTTATGGATAAATATTTGAGGGGGGTAGATATCCAAAAACCAAAGTGCTGAATTATATGGTAATTCTATTCTTAATGTTTTGAAGACCCACCACATTGTTTTCTATAGGGACTGTACATTCCCATCAGCATTGTATGAAGGTTCGTTTTTCTTCACAGACTCTACAACACTTGTAATTACTTGACCTGTTGATGATGGCCATTCTAACAAATGTGAGGGGATAATTCATTGTGGTTTTTATTTGCATTTCCCTAATTGCTAGTGAAGTTGAGCATCTGTTCATATATCTGTTGATCGTTTGTATCTCTATTGGAAGAAGTGTCTGTTCAGGTCCTCAACCTATTTTTTAATTGGATTGTTTGATTTTTGTTGTTGAGTTGTGCAATTTCTTGATATATTTTTTATATTAGCACCTTACTGGAGCTATTGTTTCATAAATATCATCTCCTATTTGGTTGGTTGCCATTTCGTTTTTGTTTGTTTGTTTGTTTTTTATTATGTTTTGTGTGCAGAAGCTTTTTAGTTTGATATAATCCCATTCAATTATTTTCCATTTTACTTCCCTTGCCTTCAAGATCAAATTCATAAAAGTGTCTAAGATCCAGGTCCATAAGTTAAGAACTTATGTTTTCTTCTATGAAATGTATTGTTTCAGGTCTTATGTTTAGGTCTTTGACCCATTTTGAGTTAATTTTGGTATATGGTGACAGATAGCAGTCTAGCTTTATTCTGCTGCACTTGGCTTTCCAATTGAAGAGGATTTATTTTCTACAGTGTACATTTTTTTTTATTCCTTAGTTGAAAACTATCTGTCCGTATAGATGTGCGTTTATTTCTGGGTTTTTAATTCTATTCTATTGGCTAGTATGTTTGTTTTTCTGCCAATACCGAGCTCTTTTAATTATTGATAATTTGTAGTGTAAATTGAAGTCAGGGAGTGTGATTCCTCTACTCTTGTTCTTTTTTTTTTTTTTTTTTTTTTTTTTTTTTTTTTTTTTTTTTTTTTTTTTTTTTTTTTTTTTTTTTTTTTTTTTTTTTTTTTTTTTTTTTTTTTTTTTTTTTTTTTGTAGGATTGCTTTGGTTATTCATGGTCTTTTGTGATTCTAGACATATCTGATAATTTTTTTTTCTGTTTTCTTTAAAAATGTCATTAGGATTTTGATGGGGATTGCATTAAATCTCTATATTATTTTGGGTAATATGGCCATTTTAAATATGTTGATTCATTCTTTCCATCCATAAGAATAAAATATCTTCTTATTTCTTTGTATCTTCTGCAATTTCTTTTACTAATGTAGTGTGGTTTTCAGTGTATAGGTCCTTTACATCATTTGATAAGCTTATTCTTATCAAAGTTAGTTATTTTAAATGGAGCCTTCGATAGCTCAGTTGGTAGAGCGGAAGACTATAATGGTTGAGACATATGGCAAAGTTAGTTATTTTATTTTGTTGTTGCAATTGCAAAATAAATCCTTTTTCTGTTTTCTGAATTTTTTTGTTAATATATAGAAATGTAATGAACTACTGTACATTGAGTTTGTATTCTGAAACTTTACTGTATTTGTTTATTGTTTCCATTAGTTTTTGGTAAAGTCTTTAGGGCTTTCTCTATAAAACTTCATGTCATTTGCAAAAAGTGGCCATTTAAATACATCATTCTTAACTTGCCTTTTATTTCATTCTTTTGTCTGATTACTCTGGCTAAGACAGTGGTGACAAAGGACATCCCTGTCTTGTTCTTGATTTTAGAGAACAAGTTTTCAGTTTTTCACCAGTAAGTACGATATTATCTGAGGGTTTGTCATAACTGGTCTTTATTATGTTGAGGTATTTTCTTTCTATATCTATTTTATTGTTTTAATTATACATGGTGTTGTATCTTGTTAAATGCTTTCTCTGCCTCAATTGATATAATCATATGATTTTATCTTTTGGTTTGCTTATGTGGTGTATCACATTGACCAATTTGTGTATGTTGAACCATCCTTGTGCCTCTGTTATTAACCCCACTTGATCGTGGTGTGTAATCCATTCAAAGCATTGTACTCTATTTGCTAGTATGTTGTTTAGAATTTTTGCATGTGTAGCCATCAGAGATATTGGTCTATAGTTTTCTTTTATTGTGATATCCTTTTTAGGTTTTGGTATTGGGAGAACATTGGTTTCATAAAATGAATTAGGAAGTATTGCCTCTTCTTCAACTTTTTGATAGTTTGAGGAGGACAAGTATTAAATTCTCTTAGAATGTTTATTAGAATTCACTAGTGAAAAAATCTCATTCTGGATTTGTGCTATAGGAGAGGTTTTGGATGATTGTTTCAACTTCTTAACTATTGATTAGTTTATTTGAATTTTTCAGTTCTTTATGATTTAGTCTAGAAAGGCTGTATATTTATGAAAACTGTCCATTTCATTTAGGTTATTGAATTTAGTGGCATATATGTCATAAAATTTTCATATGCTCCTCTTTATTTCTGTGGTGACCGTTATAACTTCTCCAATTTCATTTCTTACTTTGAATATTTGAGTCTTTTCTGTTTTTACCTTAGTGAGTCTAACTACAGGTTTGTCAATTTTATTAATGTTTTCCAGGAAACAGTTCTTTGTTGCATTAATTTTTATGTTGCCTTTTTGTTGTTTATTTCATTTAGTTTTACTGTAATTTTCAAAATTTCCTTCCTTCTCATAGCCTTGGGTTTCATTTGTTCCTCTTTTATTAGTTTTTTTAAAGATGCAATGTTAGGTTGTTTATTTGGGATTTTTCTTGATTCTTGAGATGAGCCTGTAATGATATAAATTTCCTTCTTAATACTACTTTTGCTGCATCTCAACAATTTTAATATATTTTATTTTCATTTGTTTCTATGTATCTTTTGATCTCCCCTTTGATTTCTTCTGTGTCCAATCATTCTCTAATAGCATGTTGCTTAATCTTTACATATTTACAGTTTTACTCACTCTCTTTCTGCAGTTGATCTCCAATTTCAACGCTTTGTGGTCTGAGAATACACTTGGTATAATTTCATTCCTCTTAAATTTGCTGAAGCTAGTTTTGTGTTCCAGCATATGGTCTATCCTTGAGAAGGTTTTTTTTGTGCACTAGGAAAGAATGTATAGGCTTGTGTTGTAGGATGAAGTGCCCTGTAAATGTCATTTGTGTCCAATTACTGTAATGTATAATGTAAACCTTACATTTCCTTATTAATTTTCTACGTGGATTATCTGTGCATGGCTATCAATAAGGTGTTTAAGTCTCCTATTGTATGTATGTTTTTGTCAGTTTTCCTTTAGTTATGTTACTAGTTGCTTTGTAAATTTTCGTGCTTCCTGATTAAGGTCACATATATTCAAACATGTCATGACTTCTTGTATTGTCCCCTTTATCATTATGAAATGTCTATTTTTGTCTTCTATTACTTTTTTTGTCCTGAAGTCTGTTTTATCAGATATAAATATGGCTACACCTACTTTTCTCTGGATGCCATTTGTTTGGAGTGTTGTTATTCACCCTTTCACTTTGAGTCTGTATTTGTCCTTGTGGCTGAGGTGTGTCTCTTGGAGACAGCAAATGGTTGGGTTTTGTTTTTTAATCCAATACACTACTCTGTCTTTTTATTAGTGAGTTCTGTCCATTTATATTTAAGGTGATGATTAATATATGTGGATTTTCTATAACCATTTTATCTTTTGTTTTCTGGTAGCTTGTTATCTGATTTGTTTCTTTGCTTTTTTTAAAAAATTCATTTTTATTGTTAGACATTTTGGGGTGACATCTGTTAGCAAGAATTATTTAAGTTTCAGGCATTCAATTCTACAGTGCATTGTCAATTTGTTGTATAATAATTTCACCACCTAATGTGACTTCTCCTTCCATCACCTTACATTTAGCTTCCCCTCCCTCCTCTCCCACCCCTTCCTCTTTCTCCCCTCCTTAACACACTCATCCCCAAATAAACATTAAACTATTGATTGTGTCCATGGGTTATTTGTTTGTTTGTTCATTTCTTTTTTCTTTGTTGCTTACAGTTTTTATATTCTGCATATAAGTGATGTCATACAGTTCTTTGTTTTTTCTGTTTGGCTTATTCACTAAGTATGATGATCTCCAGGTCCATCCATTTTGTTGCAAATGGCAATATTTCATCTTTTCTTATACCTGAATAATATTCCATTGTGTATATGTACCACAGCTTCTTTATCCAGTCATCTGTCACAGGGCACTTTTGTTGTTTCCATGTTTTGGCCACTGTGAACAGCGCTGTGATGAACATTGGGGTACATAAGTCTTTGCGGACAAAGGTTTTCAAGTTATTTGGGTAGATCTCCAGAAGGGGGATTACTGGATCAAATGGTAATTCCATTCCCAATTTTCTGAGGAACCTCCACACTGCCTTCCACAGTGGTTGTACCAGTTTGCATTCCCACCAGCGGTGTACCAGTGTTCCTTTTTCTCCACATCCTCTCCAGCACTTGTTATTCCTTGTCTTGTTGATTATAGCCATTCTAACAGGTGCAAGGTGGTATCTCATTGTGGTTTTGATTTGCATTTCCCTGATAGCTAATGAGGATGAGCATTTTTTCATATGTCTGCTGACCATTTGTATGTCTTCATGGGAGAAGTGTCGGTTTAGTTCTTCTGCCCATTTTTCAATTGGGTTGTTTGGGTTTTTTTTTGTTAAGTTGTATTCGTTCTTTATATATTTTAGATATTAGACCCTTATCTGATGTGTTATTTTCGAATATTTTCTCCCATTCAGTTGGCTGTCTCTTTGCCTTGTTGATGGTTTCTTTGGCTCCGAAGAACATTTTTAGTTTGATGTCGTCCCATTCATTTATTTTTTTATTTTAATTCCCATGCCTTTGATGTCAGTTTCATGAAGTCTTCCTTGAGTCCTAGCACTATAAGCTTAGTACCAATGTTTTCTTCTATACAGTTTACTGTTGCAGGTCTGATATAAAGGTCTTTAATCCATTTTGAGTTAATTTTTGTACATGGAAAGAGTTCACAGCTCAGGTTCATTCTTTTGCATATGTTTTTCCAGTTTTCCCAGCACCACCTACTAAAGAGGCTATCTTTTCCCCATTGTATGTTTTTTCTCCGGTATCAAAAATTATTTGTCCTTAAATTTGTGGGTTTATTTCTGGATTTTCAGTTCTGTTCCATTGGTCTATATTTCTATTCTTCTGCCAGTAACAAGGTGTTTTGATGATTGATGCTTTGTAATATAAATAGAAGTCAGGAAATGTAATGCCATATTCTTTTTATGTAGTATTGCTTTGGCAATTTGTGGTCTTTTGTGGTATTGCATTAAATTTTTAGATTGCTTTGGGCAGAATGGCCATTTTAACAATGTTAAGTCTTCCTATCCATGAACAGGGGATATTTTTCCACCTCTTAAATTCTGTTCCAATTTCTTTCAAAAGTGTCTTATAGTTTTCCATGTGTAAGTCTGACACATTCTTTGTTATGTTAATTCCCAAGTATTTCATTCTTTTTGTTGTGATAGCAAAGGGAATTGAATCCCTCGTCTCTTTTTCTAGAATTTATTGCTTGTATGTAGGAAGGCTGTTGATTTTTGTACATTGATTTTGTGTCCTGCGACTTTACTATATTCGTTTATTATTTCTAATAGTTTCCTGGTGGAATCTTTGAAATTTTTTATATAAAGGATCATGTCATCTGCAAATAGTGACAATTTGACCTCCTCTTTCCCAATTTGGATACATTTTATTCCTTTCTCTTGCCTGATTGCTGTGGCTAGAACTTCCAGTGCTATATTAAATAGCAGTGGTGAGAGAAGGCATTCCGGTCTTGTTCCTGATATTAGGGGAATACGCTTCAACTTTTCCCCATTCACTTTGATGTTGGCCAAGGGTTTGTCATATATGGCCTTTATTATGTCGAGATACTTTCCTTCTATACCTTTTTTATTTAGTGATTCGATCATAAATGGATGTTGTATATTGTTGAAAGCTTTTTCTGCATCAATTGAAATGACCATTTGGTCTTTATCTTTTATTTTGTTTATATGGTGTATCACATTGATTGATTTTCATATGTTGAATCATCCTTGTGCTCCCGGGATGAATCCCACTTGATCATGATGTATGATCTTTTTGATGCATTGTTGTATTCAATTTGCTAATATTTTGTTTAGGATGTTTGCATCTGTGTTCATCAGAAATATTCGTCTATAGTTTTCTTTTTTTGTGTTGTGTTTTCCAGGCTTTGGTATTAGGGTAATGTTGTCCTCATAGAATGATTTAGGAAGTATTGCTTCCTCTTCAATTTTTTTGGATGAGTCTGAGGAGAATAGATGTTAATTCTTCTTTGAATGCTTGGTAGAACTCATTGGTGAAACTATCTGGTCCTGGGTTTTTGCCTTTAAGGAGATTATGGATAGCCATTTCAATCTCTTTGCTATTGATTGCTCTATTTAGATTATCCAGTTCTTGGTTCAGTCTAGGTAGGCTATACGTTTCTAGAAACTTGTCCATTTCTTCTAGGTTGTTAAATTTAGTGGCATAAAGTCCTTCATAATATTTTCTTATAATCCTTAGTATTTCTGTGGTATCAGTGGTAACTTCTCCCCTTTCGTTTCTAATTTTGGATATCTGTGTCCTTTCCTTTCATCCTTTGATTAGTCTCGCCAGGGTTTTGTCAATTTTGTTGACTTTCTCAAAGAACCAGCTCTTCACAATATCAATTTTTTTCATTGTCCTTCTGTTCTCTAATTAGTTGAGCTCTGCTTTAATTTTTATTATTTCTTTCCTTCTGCTGTCTTTGGGTTTTGTCTGCTTTTCTTTTTCTAGTTCTTTGAGATGTGATGCTAAGATGTTTGCTTGTGATTTTTCTTGTTTCTTAAGATAGGCCTGTAGTGATATAAATTTCCCTCTTATTACCACTTTCACTGTGTCCCAATAATTCTGATACATGTATTTTCATTGTCATCAGTTTCTATATATTTTTAATCTCATTTTTTATTTGTTCTTTTATCTAGTCCTTTTTTAATAAGCTGTTGTTTGATCTCCATGCATATGTGATTTTTCCTTTTACAGTTGATCTCCAATTTCAAAGTTTTATGGTCTGAGAATACACATGGTATGATTTCAATCTTCTTGAATTTGCTGAGTCTACTTTTATGTCCCAGCAGGTGGTCTATCCTTGAGAATGTTTCATGTGCACTCAAAAAGAAGGTGTAGTCTCTTTTTGCTGGATGAAGTGTCCTGCAATTATGTCCAATTGCTGTAATGTGTAATTTAGAGCTGATGTTTCCTCATTTATTTTCTGTTTGGATGACCTGTCCATGGCTGTTAGTGGGGTGTTTAATTCTCCCACAATTATTGTGTATTCATCAGTTTCTCCTTTCAAATCTGTTAATAGTTTCTTTGTATATTTTGGTTCATCTTTGTGGGGAGCATATATATTAATTAGTGTCAAATCTTCTTGTTGTTGTATTGTGACTTTTATCTTTATGTAATGTCCATCTTTGTCTTTTACTGTCTTTTTTAACCTGAAGTTTATTTCATTAGATATCAGTATGGCAACTCCTGCTTTTCTCTGGTTACCATTTGCTTGGAGTATTGTTTCCCATCCTTTCACTCTGAGTCCGTGTTTGTCCTTATGGCTGAGGTGTGTTTCTTGGAGACAGCATATGGATGGGTTCTGTTTTTTAATCCACTCTGCTACTGTGTGTCTTTTTATTGGTGAGTTCAGTCCATTAACATTTAGAGTGATGATCGATATGTGAGAATTTCCTGTGGCCATTACTTATTTCTTTGTTCGTTTTTGTTTTATTTTTGTTTCTTTCTTGTTGCCCCAACTCTATTCCATTTGTCTTGATGTTTTGTTTCAGGTCAAAGAGCCTCTTTCAGTATTTCTTGGAATGCTGGCCTTGTGCTGACAAATTCCCACAGCTTCTGTGTGTCTGAGAAGGTCTTTATTCCACCTTCATATCTGAAAGATAATTTTGTGGGATAATTTATTCTTGGCTATAAGTTTCTCTCTTTTAGATTTTTGAATATTGAATTCCACTCCCTCCTGGCTTGCAGAGTTTCTGCTGAGAAATCTAATGCCAGCCTGATGGGTTTTCCTCTAAAGTTTATAGTTCTTTTTTTCCTGGCTGCCTTGAGAATTGTCTCTTTGTCTTTAGTTTTGGACATCTTTAGTACCATGTGTCTTGGAGAAGATCTGTTACTGTCCAGGTATCTAAGGGACCTGTTTTCTTCTTGAACTTGGGGTTCCAGATCTTTCCATAGGTTTGGAAAGTTCTCATCTACTATTTGTTTGAGTATGCTCTCTGTAGAATGCTCTGCCCCTTCTTCTATTCCTATTATCTTGATTTTGCTTTGTCTCGTGGAGTCAGATAGTTCTTGCAGAGTTCTTTCAATCCTTTTGGTTCTATATTCCCTCTCTTCCTCTTTCTGAGCTGTTTGCATGTTCTGATCCTCAATATCACTAATTATTTCCTCTATCTGTTTGGCTCTGTTTCCCATGGCAGTTATTTCGTTTCTCAATTCTTTTATTTTATTATTTATTTCTCGCATTTCCATCTCAATCTTCCTTATGAATTTCTTTGTTAAATTGTTCTTTTTGTTCATGGAGTACCTTTTTTATTTTGTTCATTTCCTTTTTTATGTCGTTCACCTCAGCCATGGTGTTCTGCCAGTATGATATCATTTCTCTCAGAGCCTTTAGAATGGCTACTTTAAATTCTGTCACTTAGTTCAGAAACTTCTAGGTCTAAGAAGCTGTCTTCTGGATAAATTTCATGTTGTTTTTGAAGAGTTTTAGTTTTTAAGGAATTCGTCCTGTCTACTGGGTTCTTCCTCTTTGACGTAAGGGCTTTATGTTCAGTGCCCAGATTATTGCTTTTGTGGTGTCTTGCTGTAGGGCAGACACTAGGTGGCACTGGGGGTCAAGTTTTGGGAGAAAGGGGGTTTATTTATTTCTTATTTCTGATCTCCTGCTGCGTTTGGAGGCAATGCGCATCTATCCGGGGGCAGGCCAACAGAAGTTGCTCTGAGGGCAACTCTGTCTTCTGCTTTATGCTAGGGAGGGTGGGTGAGGCGGGCCGAGGCTGTTTCAGCTGGCTCAGGTGAATGCTATCAAATCCACCTTTGTTCCTGGCCCTGATTCAGCATCTAGCCGTCTGCGGGCTCACACTGCTTTTAGAAACTATGGGTGCATGAGCAAGTGCATAAGTCCAAAGCTGTGGGCCTGACCTGAGACAGCCAGGTCACCTCTGCTGTGGGCCGAGAACAGGACCTGCAGCCCTGTGTAGAGGCGGTGTGCACTTGCGCTGTGGGTCTCCAGGGGCCCAGGAGCTGAGGTGTCTTCTCTGCAGTTCAGAGTCCTCTCTCAGCTCTCCTACCAATCAAAAGTTCTAGAGGCTGGCTTCCAAACTCCGTCCCCAATGCACCGCTCTAAAGCCCAGGTCCCCCACAGTCTCCCACTGTTTTCCTCTTGTCGCCTCCTGGTCTTCCCACTCTCATGCACTGTGCTATTCCTGGATAGTCAGCAGTGATTGTGTCCTGTTGCAATCTGTCTCTGTTCCCTTCCCTCTCTCTTGCTCGTCCCCTTCTCTCCAAACTTCAGGTGTTTAATTGTGATTCGTGGATTTCTCAGCTGCTGTTTTGTCACTCAGGGTCCTCTTTCTTGGCTCCTGGGAGACTCTTTAATTGTGTTTTCTGGGAGACGCTTTAGGGACCTCCTCTCCAGTTGCCATCTTGCCCTCCCTCCGTTTCTTTGCTGTTTTTGTCAATTATTTTAGTTTGATGATGTTCTATAGTTTTTTTCTCTGTATCCCTTTTTTTATGATATGTGTCTTAGTTCTGGATTTTTTGAGTGGTTATTATTAAATTTGTGTAAAATGCAATTTTATATTAACAGCAGTCCTTTTTCTTAAACATGCTTCTTATTTTCATTTCCCTTCAAAATTTAGACCTTTACTTCTTCTCCTTTTATGTTTTTGTTGTCACAAATTATCCGTATTTATTTTTACTTTTTGTTTCAGGTCATGTGGACTCCTCCAGTATTTTCTGTAATACAGGTTTTTTGCTAGAGAATTCTCCCAGCTTCTATATATCTGGAAATGTTTTTATTTTTCTATTATATCTTAAAGACAACTTTGGTGGATAAATTATTCTTGGATGGTAATTTTTTTCTTTCAATAACTTGAATATTTGACTCTACTTCTTCTTGGCTTGCAGAGTTTCTGCTAAGAAGTCTGGTGATAATCTGATGGGCTTTCCTTTATAGGTTACAGTCTTATTTTCCATGGCTGCCTTGAGAATTCTTTCTCTGTCATCAATTTTTTACAGCTTTAATACCATGTGCCTTAGAAAAGGCCTATGGAGATATGGGCAATTGGAAATCCTCTTTGCCTCCTGAACCCAAAGGTCTAGTTCTTTCCACAGGTCTGGAGAATTCCCATTAACCATTTGTTTGAATAGACTCACTGTGGCCTTTTTGCACTCTTCTTCTTCTGGTAAATCCATTATTCTTATGTTATATCATTTTTGTAAGTTCTTTAATTCTCATGTCTCTCTCTTCTTCCATCTGTGTCATTTCCATATTTCTGTCTTTGATATCACTAATTCTTTCTTTCATTTGGTCAGCTCTGCTTCCTTTGTTGGCTATTTTATTCTTTATCTCTTTTATTGCATTGTTCTTCTACAGAATTTCTATTTTGTTTTTCTTTAAACTTTTAACCTCTTTATTAAAATGTTCCTTTTGTTCACAAATTTCTTCTCAGAGTTCATTGAACTGTCAATCTGAGTTTTCTTGCATCACATTGAGTTTTTTCAGAACTGCAACCTTAAATTTTGTGTCATTTAAATCACATATTTTCCATGTTTCTTTTTCTGGAGATTTTTTTATTTTCTTTCTGAGCAGTCTTGAATATTCATAGATGTGAATGTTCCTTGGCATCTTTCTACATGAGTTGATCTTGCCACAGATAGATGTAAAGAGGTGTTACTTTTGCTCCCCAGTAGGTGTCGCTGGAGCATTTTATTTTCTCTTGATTTTTTGGTCTTCTGACATGGGAGATTTCCTGGGAAGTGGGCTTCTTCTCTTTGACCCAGTAACCTTGGCCTTAGAGTGCCACCCTCGTGGGAAGATGTGGTGGGCCATGAGGCTCTACACCTCTGAAATCTCAGTGCAGGCAGATGCACTGAGATTGTGCTTCTCAGCTTCCCTGCCTGCCCCACCCCCTGCTGGTTTCAGCCTAGTAGAGTGGGGACCAGGTTTTTATTTTTTTATTTTTTTTCGCTTTTTGGTATGTGGGTAGATCCCTGGCTGGGAATCAAACCCAGGTCGCAGCACTGACAGCGCCAGCGCTGAAGCCTTAAGCCACTACACCACCAGGGAACTCCCCAGGTTTTTTAAATAAGGCACAGGTTTGTTTGTGGTGTGGATAATGATGATTTCCACATCATGGTTGACTAGCCCCTACAGCTCCTTCCCTGTCAGCATTGGGCAGAGGTGGGGGAGGCAAGCTCTGGAAGGATGATGTGTGGTGACCATGCTCTGTGTCTATGATTTCTACCTGGTAGTGTGGGGTACTTTCTCTGTTTGCCCTGGATGCTGGGCTCAGTTTCATTACAAGCCAGTCTTGCTGTCAGAAATGTACAGAGCCAGAAAAGACATGTGCTACCACCTCCACTTTTTTCCCTTTCCAGGGCTGGCATTATGTGCATGTCGTGTCCCAGTCTATCTCCTAGGACAGTGTTGAGCACAAAGCCCATGTTCCAAGTCTGCCTGTCTCAGTTCCTTACTCTCCCAGTATTGCACTGTGCAGTGGCCCGAGTTCCTCAGATCCCATCTCACTCCTTCTTTCTCCTGAGCTCTGGACTTCATTCCCTGGCCCTATGTCTGCATTTGCCACTTCCCCTCTCCCCAGATCACACCTTTTTCTTCAAACTTTAAGTTTTCCTTGCAATGCATGTGTCTCTCATCTGAGGTTATGTGTTCCTTAGAAATTCCTTTGTTGAATTATAGTTTTTCTTTTTTTTATTGTTTTTATTTTTTTTAATTCATTTTTATTGTTAGACTTATTGGGGTGAATTATAGTTTTTCAATTTGCTGTAACTTCAAGGACAGTTTTGAAGAACATCCTCTTAAACTGCCATCTTGATGACATCTCCCAATAGTAAAATTTTAAGCCTGCTGATTGGATAATATCTAGAGGCAATGGAAACAACATCATCTGATGCAGAATTTTTTAACATTCTTTCCAAAGGGAATTGTCTTTCTAGAATCTTCCAACGTCATGACTGGAAGCTATAGCCTTGACAAATATCCTGGTGAAATGCAAGATTCTCTTAAAATGGTTCAGCAATGAGTGCCATACCATGGGCCTTCCCCTTCTCCTTATATCTGGCCTATACTTGACCTTCCTTAGGAATCTGATTATTTTAGTGTGGAAACATAAAGCCTGAAAAGTATTTGAAAAAAAAGTTTGCAAATTATAATATGACTTCATTCTCTTCTATTTTCTGTAGTGGAATTTATTTAAATATAAAAAATACATATCACGTGTATTGATTTACAATTATTAAAATTAAGTAAGAGGAAGTCTTTGGCATTCACACTTATTTTCTTTTTTATTTTTATTTTTAATAGATTTTTATGAAAATATAACTGACATATGATATTATTTTAGTTTCAAATGTACACCATAGTTACTCAACATTTATATACCTTAAAGAAGTAATTATCATGATAAGTTCAGGAACCATCTGACATCATATCACACTATAACTGACTATATTTTCTATGCTGTATATTACATTCCCGAAACTTATTTGTTTTATACCTGAAAATTTAAACCTATTTTCCCCCTTTACCTTCCCCCCTTCATAAATTTTCAATTATAGTTCACATTCAATAGTATTTTATATTAATATCAGGTATACAGCATTATGGTGAGACATTTATATAATTTAAGAAGTGATCCCCTTGACTAGTCTAGTATCCACTTAGTACTATACATAGTTATTACCATATTATTGACTATATTCCCTGTGCTTTACTTTATATCTCCATGACTATTTTGTAACTACCAACTTGTACATCTTAATACCTTCATCTTTTTCACCCTGCCACCAACCCTCCCCCATCTGTCACCCCAATAAATTATTACCCATCTGATACCATACATAGATATTACAATATTATTGACTAAATTCCTTATGCTATAACTTACAGCCCTGTGACTACTTTGTAAGTACAAATATGTATTTAATCCCTTTAGAAAACACATTTATTTTCTTATTCAGAAGAGACTTATCATTTTACTGATTTCAATACAAATGAATTTGGAAGATGATTGCAATAAACTATAATAATAAATTTATTTTATAAGTCATTTTTATGAACAAGATTTAAAATATTGTATTAAATCCAAACAGAATACATTTACAGTTTGTTCTGGGAAAACAGTTTACTACATGTATTATCAATAGTCATCACTTCATGGTGTTATTTACCTGATCCCAATTTCCTAGTTAATGCCATCATTTGTGTAACGAATAATGCACTGTGTGAAATGTACACAATGCAAAAACAGGTCATATATAGTACAGTTATTTGGTATGTACATTACCTAAGAATATCATTTGTATTTCTTCCCTATTTTTCAGGCCCTTACTATTTTTTTTTAATTTAATTCATTTTTATTGTTAGACTTATTGGGGTGACATCTGTTAGCAAGGATTACATAAGCTTCAGACATACAATTCTACAGTGCACTGTAAGCTTGTTGTATAATAAGTTCACCACCTAATGTGACTTCTCTTTCCATCACCTTATATTTAGCTTCCCCCCTCCTCTCCCACCCCCCTCCCCTTTCTCCCCACCCTAACCCACTCGTCCCCAAATAAACATTAAACTATTGATTTATCTAACATATACCTAGAAGAAACATTTGGGGAGAAGGATAGAATATATTCAAAGTGAGCAACATTTTATGATTAGTTATTTATTACTGAGATATAAATGAACATACAAGTCATCACCACCTAGATAAAGACATGAAAAGTTTTCAGCACCCAGAAAGCTCCCCTGTGTCCTCTCCCCATCAATACGCAGAAGGTAACCACTATTCTGATTTGTATCACCATAGATTAGTTTCAAAATGCACAACTTCTTAAAAATAAAAATTCAGTATTAAGAAATCTACTAACATGAAAGCTAAAGTTATTTATCACAATTTCCAAGGCAGTTGAGGAAAAGTTCAGCACCTTTATTGGTGAAGCTTAACCATGACAACTTTCAGTTTTCCAGGAAGTTGATAGGGTAGTTCAGAATTATCAAAACCTCTGACCTTGCTTCTTCCTTTGGAGTTTTTAAAGCAGTTCCTATGTTACTTTATATCCCTGCCCAAAATTATCCCTCATTTAACCACCTTCTGCTCCATCCCCATCTCCCACAAATTGATGTGCTGAAGCCTGCTTAGAGGGCTTTTGAGAGCTAGTTGTACATATCTCTTCCCAACTCCACATTCAATGATGCTCCATTGGTACTTTAAATTTGGCCACAATGGAAGTATTTACACCAGATAAATTGGGAAATGCTACAAATCAGGGCCCCCAACCCCTTGGGATAATTGCTAAAAATGTATGCCTACTGGCCACTCCATCACACACATGCACATGCACACAATACATTCAAATTATATCAAATTGCTTCAAAGTGCTTTGGGAATTTAAAATGTTATTCAATCACAAAACAGAACCAATCACATAACCTAGTAGGAACAAATTTCAACCTAGTATTTGAACATACACAACAGCCTCCCATTGGTCAGGCTTTGGTTGTCCAATGATCACAATTTTGTGAATTGTCCCCTTAACCTAAATTCAAATGCATAGCAATTTTATTTTCTTTTTATTTTTTAGTAATATATTTTATTCAGTTACAATAGACATTCAATATTATTTTATATTAGTTTCAGGAATGTAGCACAATGGTTAGGCATTTATATAACTTTTGTTGTGATCCCCCTGAACAGTCTAGTACCCACCTGGCACTTTACATAGCTGTTGCAACAATATTGACTATATTCTCTAGGCTGTTCTTTACATCTCCATGACTATTTTGTAACTACAAATTTGTATTTCTTACTCCCTTTACCTTTTTCACCCAGCTGTCCACTCTCCCTCTACCATCAGTATGTTCTGTGAGTCTGCTTCTGTTTTGTTTGTTCACTTACTATGTTCTTCAGATTCCACATATAAGTGAGATTATATGACATGTGTCTTTATCACTCTGACTTATTTCACCTTACATAATACCCTCTAGGTCCATCCATGTTGTCAAATGGTAAAATTTTGTTCTTTTTGTGCCTGAGTAATATCCCATTGTAAATATTATATGTAACTCCTCTTTATCCAATTATCTATTCATGGGCACTTGGGTTGCTTCCATGTCTTGGCTGTTATAAATAGTGCTGCAATGAACATAAATATGCATATGTCTTTTCAAATTAGTTTTTGGATTTCCTCAAATATATACTCAGAAGTAGAATTGCTGGGTCACATGGTAGTTACATTTTTAATGTTTGGAGAAACCTTCAACCCATTTTTCACAGTGGCTGCACAAATTAGCAATCTTAACAACAGTACAGGAGCGTTACCTTTTATCTTCATCCTCACCAGCACTTGTATGTTGATTTATTGATAGTAGCCATACTCACTGGTGTGGGGTGGTATCTCATTGGGGCTTTAATTGCATTTTTTGATGATTAGTGATGTTGAGGATCTTTTCACATGTCTATTTGCCATCTGTATGTCCTCTTTGTAGAAGTATCTATTCAGGACTTCTACCCATTTTTTAATTGAATTGTTTGGGATTTTTTCTGGTGCAGAGTTATATGACATCTTTATAAATTTTGAATATTAATTCTTTATCAGATGTATCATTGGCAAATATCTTCTCCCATTCAGTAAGTTGTCCTTCTGTTTTTTGGTGTTTCCCCTTGCTGTGCAAAATCTTTTTAGTTTGATGTAGTCTTATTTGTTTAATATGTCCTTGTTTCCCTTGTCTGAAGATATATATATATATATATATATATATATATATATATATATATATATATATATATATTTTTTTTTTTACTAAGAATAATGGCTGAAAGTTTACTGCCTATATTTTCTTATAGTTTTATGGTTTCAGGTCTTACATTTAAGTCTTTAAATCCATTTTGAGTTTATTCTTGTACATAGTGTAAAAAGGTGGTTCAGTCTCATTTTTTTGTGTGTAGCTGTCCAGTTTTCCCAACACCATTTATTGAATAGATTGTCTTTACTGAACTCTGTTCTTGCCACTTTTGTCATAAATTAAATAACTATTTAGAAATGGATCTATTTCTAAGCTCTCTATTCTGTTCCATTGATCTATTGTCTGCTTTTTTGCCAGTGTTATGCTGTTTAGATTACTATAGCCGTATTGTATACTTGGAAATCAGGTAACATGATATTTCCAATTTTGTTATTCTTACTCAAGATTGCTGTGGCTATTTGAGGTTTTTTGTGGTTCCATATAAATTTTTAAATATTTTGTTTTAGTTCTGTAGTAAATATCATTAGGATTTTGATAGGGATTGCATTGAGTCTGTGGATTGCTTGGGTACTATAGATATTTAAATGATGTTAATTCTTCTTATCTATGAGCACAGTATATGCTTCCATTTATTTATATGTTTTTTATTGTCTTCTGGTTTTCCAAATACAGGTCTTTTACTTACTTGGTTAAATTTATTCTTAGGTATACTCATAATGCAATTGTAAATGGGATTGTTTTCTTAATTCTTCTTTCTGACAGTTTAATATTGGTGTATAAAAATTGAATCAATTTCTGAATATTAATTTTGTAACCTGCTACTTTTCTGAATTCATTTTTCAGTTTTAATAGTTTTTTTGGTGTTAACTTTTGAATTAGCTACATGTAGTATCATGTCATCTGCAAATAATGTCAATTTTACATTCTCCTTTTCAATTTGGATGTCTTTTATTGTGCGCGTGCACGCGTGTGTGTGTGTGTGTGTGTGTGTGTGTGTGATATTGAGGTACCTAGAATTTTCACTACTGTTGAATAAAAATGGTCGAAGTGTGCATCCTTGTCCTGTTCCTAATCTTAAGCAGAATGCTTTTAGCTTGTCCCTCTTAAGTATAAAGCTAGTTGTGGGTTTGTTTTACATGGCCATTATTATTCATGTTCAGGTATTTTTCTCTCTATTCCCACTTTGTGGAGAGTATTCATTATAAATGGATACTGGATTTTGTCAAGCACTTACTCTGCACCTATTGATGGGATTATTAATATATCATTTTTATCTTTTATTTTTTATGTGTTGTATCATGTTTATTGGTTTTGTGGATATTGCATCAAAAATAAATCCCACTTGATCATGGTGTATGATCTTTTTAATGTATTGCTGAATTTGGTTTGCTAATGTGTTGTTGAGGACTTTTGCATTTATGTTCATTATGATATCGGCCTATAATTTTTTTTGTAATGTCTCTGTCTTATTTTTTATCAGAGTAATTGCTGTCTCTAAAAAAAGAGCTTGGGAGTTTTCCTTCTGGAATTTTTTCAACTAGTTTAAGAAGGATCAGTGTAAGTTCTTTGAATTTTTGGTGCAATTCACTTATGAAGCCATCTAGTCCAGTACTTTTATTTGTTGGGTGTTTTTTGATTACTGATTCAATTTTGTTAGTAGTATTCGGCCTGTTCAGATTTTCTGTTTCTTTTTAATTCAGCCTTGGAAGATTGTATGTTTTTAGGATTTTATCTGTTTCTTCCAAATTGTCCAATTTGTTGGTGTATAATTATTTGTAATATTTTCTCATAATCCTTTGTTTTTATGTTGTGTCAATTGTCACTTCTCTTTCATTTCTTATTTTATTTATTTGGGTTCTCTATCTTTCCTTCTTGATGCATCTGGTTATAGGTTTATTAAATTTTTTTAAATCTTTTAACAGAACCAGCTTTTGTTTTCATTGATTTTTTCTAGTCATTTTAGACTCTATATCATTTATTTCAACTCTGATTGCTGTTTTTTGTTTTGTTTTGTTTTAAATGTAAGATTAGATTGTTTGAGGTTTTTTTTCTTGAGGCAGGCCTATATTGTTATGAATTTCCCTGTTAGGACTGTTTTTGCTATGTCCCATAGATTTTGTGTTTTTATTTTCATTTATCACAAGATATCTTTTTATTTTTTCCTTGATCTCGTTGTTGACCCATTCATTATTTAGTCCTGTTTCCTATGGCAGTTATTTCATTTCTCACTTCTTTTATGGTATTATTTATTTCTTGTATTTCTGTCTCAATCTTTCTTATGTTTTGAATTTCTTTGTTAAATTGTTCTTTTTGTTCACAGAGTTCCTTTTTTATGTCGTTTATATCTTTTTTTATATCATTTATCTCAGCTATGGTGTTCTGCCAATAGGTTTTCATTTCTCTCACAGCCTTTAGAATGGCTGCTTTAAATTCTCCATCACTTAAGTGAGTCCCTTCCAGTTGTAACAGGCTATCTTCTGGTTGAATTTCATGTTCTTTCTGAGGAGTTTTAGTTTTTAAGGAATTCATCCTGTCTGCTGGGTTCTTCCTCTTTTACATGAGGGCTTTATGTTCAGTGCCCAGATTATTGCTTTTGTGGTGTCTTGCTGTAGGGTAGACACTAGGTGGCGCTGGGGGTCAAGTTTTGGGGGAGAGGGGGTTGTTTGTTTCTTGTTTCTGATCTCCTACTGCTTTTGGAGGCTATGTGCATATATCCTGGGGAGAGGCCAACAAAAGGCTTGCCTTCTACCCTTTGCTGAGGAAGTTGTTTTTGCTAGCTTGGGTGAATGCTAGCAAATCAAATCAGTCTTTCTTACCAGCCCTGATTCAGTACCTGGCTGTCTAAAGGCTCACACTGCTTTCAGAACTCTGGGGTGCACGAGGAAGTGCCCTCTCCATAAGTCCAAAGCTGTGGGCCTGGCCTGAGACAGCAGGGTCGCCTTTGCAGCAGGCTGGGAACAGGAACTGCAGCCCTGTGTAGGTCTCCAGGGGGCTTAGAGCTGAGGTGTTATCTTTGCAGTTCAGAGTCCTCGCTCAGCCCTTCTACCACTCAAAAGTTCCAAAGGCTGGCTCCCAAACTCCTTCCGTCCCCAGCTCCCCAGTCTCTTTCCCCTCCCCCAAACTGCGCAGCTCCGAATAGTCAGCAGGGATCGCGTCCCCCGTGGTCCGTCTCTGCTCCCTTCCCTCTCCCCGAGTCTCCCCCTTCTCGCCAGCCTTCAGGTGTTTACTTGCGATTTGTGGATTTCTCCACAGCCGGTTTGTCACTCAGGGTCCTCTTTCTTGGCTCCTGGACGGCCATTCAATTGTGTTTTCTGGGAGAGGCTTTAGGAACCTCCTCTCCAGTCGCCATCTTGTCTTCTTCCCCATTCATTATTTAGCAGCACACTATTTAGTCTTCATATGTTTGTATGTTTTTCAGGGGTTTTTTGTTTGTTTGTTTGTTTAGTTGGTTGGTTGGTTGGTTTTTTTAGTCATTTTTTAAATTTGTTTTGTTGTGGGGTTTTTTGGCAATTGATTTCTAGTTTCATACTAAAGTGGTCAGAAAAGATGTTCGATATTATTTCAATCTTGTTAAATTTACTGAGACTTGTTTTATGGCCTAACATATGGTCTATTCAGAAAATATTTCATGTGCACTTGAAAAAAATGTTTATTTTGCTGTTTGGGGGTGAAATGTTCTAAAAACATCAATTAAATCAACCTCATTTAGTGTGTCATTTAAGGCCACTGTTTTCCTATTAATATGCTATCTGAAAGATCTGTCCATTGGTTTCAATGGGTTGTTAAAATCCCCTACTTTTATTGTATGACTGTCAATGTCTCCCTTGATGTCAGTCAATATTTGCTTTATATATTTAGGTGCTCTTATGTTCAGTACCTAAATGTTCACAGTAGTTATATCCTCTTGTTGGATTGATCCCTTTATCATTATGTGTTGTCCCCCTTTGTCTCTTATAATGGCTTTTTGTTTTAAAGTCTATTTTGTCTGATATAAGTATTGATACGCCAGCTTTCTTTTTCATTTCCATTCACATGAAACATTTTTTCCATTCTTTACTTTCAGTCTCTCTGTGTGTGTGTGTGTGTGTGTGTGTGTGTGTGTGTGTGTGTGTGTCTTTTGATCTTAAATCGGTCTCTTGTAGACAACATATGCATAGGTATTGTTTTATTATTAATTCAGTTATCCTATGTCTTTTTATTGGAGCACTTAATACATTTACACTTAAAGTAATTATCAATAGAATTGCCATTTCATTATTTATCTTTATCTTCTTTCCCCTTCATCTTTTTAAAGAAGTTTCTTTAACATTTCTAGTAACTGTTCTGGTGGTAATGAACTCCCTTAGCTTTTTCTTGTCTGGGAAGCTCTGTAAGTTGCCTTCAACTTTAAATGATAGCTTTGTTGGGTAGAGTAGTGTTGGTTGTAGGTGCTTGCTTTTCATCACTTTGAATATTTTGTGTCCATTGCTTCTGGCCTGCAAATATTCTGTTGAGAAATCAGCTGATAGTGTTATGGGAGCTTCCTTTGCAGACAACTATCTGCTTTCCTCTTGCTGCTTTTAAGATTCTCTCTTTGATTTTAACCTTTGGCATTTTAATACATTCACTTTGTATGACTCAACATATGCATCTTTTGCATTCCTTTGTTAGAACCCAGATGATATATATGAGTTTTTAGATTCCCCACAATTCTGTCTTAAAATAAATGGATAAAACACTATAAATAGTTGGATTTCTCTTCAGGGATGTCATAACAGATACTTCAAGAGGAAGTATGATTGAATATATATACAACTTTCTGTTTTATTTCATTATTATCAACACAGGAGTTTTCTATATATTAGAGCAGTAGATACCAGTCTGATGCTTGAACTTTGGTCCATAATGTGCAAAGACATCAGATAACTCTGATTATCAAGTTGACAATAAGTGATGTGCTATATAACCTTTTGCCATGCACCTCTGTGGGTTTTATTTATTTCCAACAGTATAAACTGAGTGACAAAAATTGTTCAGTCAACCCATCATCCACCAGGCAAGAGTCAAGATTTTTAGTATCTTTTTGAGATATGTTCTGACTATTATATATTAGTTTTTGTCTAAGATTTATGAAAATTTTACTAATAATAGTGAACTATATAGTGACTGGAATAATAGTGAATATATGTAATACTTTTTGCGTGAAACTATGGAAAAACAATATAATTTATAAGTCACAACATTCTTGGGAAACTTATGAAAACACATAAAATAATCTAGAATTATAAGTAAACATTATTTTATCATAAAATGAAATTGAAAAATTTGTAACTTATCACATGTATGTTTGGTAAAATATACTTTTGACTAAAATGTCAAAATTTTAACTTTATACAATCAAAAGTTGAGAACCACTAGTACTCATCAGTTGAAAAGTTTAAATTGTTAAACAGCAAAGTAATCTACCACATACCTCAATATTTTTTGAAAAATATTAGTTCATTAAAAAAAGTATAACAGGTTTTCTTACACGTGGTGTAACTTAGCCAAATGCTATGAAATCGTTCTGGTCCCAGCATAAGACTGCACTGCAAATTCCCCAAGGCAAATGTGTTAATTATGATGTGTCATGGTGTGGGCCTCTTTGGTTTCATCTTGTTTGAGACTCTCTGTACTTCCAGGGCTTGTATGTCTATTACCTTTGTCAGGTTAGGAAAGCTTTTCATCATTATTATTTCAAATAGGTTTTCAATCCCCTGAATTTCTCTTCTTCTGGTACTCCAATGGTGAGAATATTGTTATCCTTTATGTTGTCCCAAAGGTCTCCTAAACTATCTTCACATTTTGAATTCTTTTTTTGCTCTGATTGGGTGTTTTCTGCTACCTTGTCTTCCAAATCACTGATTCAATCCTCTGCTTCATTTAGTCTACTGAGGATTCTTTCTAGTGCATTATGTATTTCAGTTATTGTAGTCTTCATTTCCAGTTGTTTTTTTTATATGACTTTTATGTATTTTTTAGTGCTTTCTATTTCTTTGTTGAAATTCTCACTAAGTTCCTTAAACTTTACAATCATTGTTTTAAACTCTATATCTGATAGGTTGTTTGCCTCATTTTATTTAGAACCTGAGGTTGTTTGCCTCATTTTATTTAGAACCTCTTTTGGAGCTTTGTCCTGTTTTTTCATTTAGTATATATTTCTTTGTTTCTTTATTTTGTCTGCCTCTCTGTGCTTGTTTCTATTTATTAGGTAGTTCTGCTACACCTCCCAGTCATAGCTATTTAGCTTCATGTAGTGTGTGTTCTGTGAGGCCCAGTGGAATGGTCTTCTTGGTCTTATGTGCTGGGTGCTTCAAGAGTGTCTCCTGTTTGAATTGTTTGTGCCCTCCTATTATAGTTGAGCCTTGATTGTTATTGACATGTCAGTGGCTGGGATTGACCCTCAGGCTGTTGGGTTGGCTATCCACAGCTTATAGGCTGCTGTGCAATGGGCTTTTCCCATGAAGCATTTTTTACCCCTGCAGCTCTGGTGCCTGCTGAGATTGCCTTTTGGGTGTGCTGTTTCTGGGGCTGATTGGATGGTGCTCTATTCTGGTGTGAATTCAACCTCTTACTGTCTTGAAAGCGACTCAGATGTAGGCCCAGGTCAGCTACTGACCAGGGTCTACCTGATAAGATCTACAATGCAATATATGTTTAATAGTTCCCTGTGCTGTACTTGGAGGCATGTGAGAGAGGCCACACTGTGAACAAAGGATGGCTGCCACAGTAATGGGCCTTGGGTAGCTTCACAAAAATTCCAGGGTGCCCCAAGGCCTACTGGTACCTGCCAGCTCTTGTAAGGTTCAGCCATTGATTAAGTCCCATTCAATTCACTCAGTATGCAATTTAGGTGAGGCAGGTTCTTAGGAAGTCACCAGGATGGGAAGATTTGTGATCACCAGGTTAATATAGATTCTCATTTGATTATGTTGAGACTGGAGCTTCTCAGCAAAAGTCTCAGCACATATTGAGGTCAGCTGCCACCTGCAGGGAGCCTATGAACCTCTAAGAGTTGTCTAAAGCGGAGTGCAGCACAGGTGCGCCTGGCTACTGGCCATAAAGTATCCTCCCACATTTCATAAGTTGAGTAGGTCAGGGTCCCTGTAAGTCACCAGGGTGGAATTAGAATTTACCAGGGCAATGCACATTTAGATTTGGCAGTGTGGAGGAGGGTTCAACATAGGAAAGATAGCTGAATAGCAGTAGAGTTCTACACAGAGAAAATGGTGATTGTTCCTCCAATTCTCACCCTGAAGGCACAAAACTCAGTCTCATTCTGTATGTCTCTGATGCTTCCTGAGTCACCACCTTTCCATTGAATTCCACAGTGAGTGCCTGTGAGCTGGGAGGTCTGTGCACAGACCCTTTAAGAAGATTTCTGGGTTTTCCACAGCCTTCCGTCCCATGTGGAAGGTCAGAATCTCCACTGCTTTTCACAGCCAGATGTTGTGGGATTTCCTCTTCCTGGCACCAGTTCTCCAAGTTCAAAATCCCAGTATGGAGCTGGGGTCCCTCATTCCTTTGGAGAGACCTCTGTGACTGGGATAATCCTCCTGTTTCTCAAAATAGACACAGATTTGAGGCTGGTCCATTTTGCATCTCTGCCCTTCTTATCAATCTTGATGTGGCTTCCTCTTTATATCCTTAGTTATAGGACTTTTGTTCACTTACACTTCAGATGTTGGTTTTTGAGGTTGATTATTCTATAATTTAGTTGTAATTTTAATGTCGTCATGGGAAGAGGCAAGCACAGTGTTTATCTACTTCATTATATTGGATCCCTAAAATGCATAGCAATTTTTAATTTGAGGTAAACTGTTTCTAACCTTGCTTTAAACTTTTGTAATAGTTTTATAGATACAATAAAACATTTCAGAAATAGTTGAAAATTCACTGAATAGAACAGAATTTTAGTAATTCAAATTTGTACTATATTCTCTATGTATTTTATATGTTCATGCACATAATGCTTTGTCATCAAATCAAATAGCCAGTTCATTGAGTTCAAGAATAGTGTCTGCTTCTTAAAAAATTTCACAATACCTAGCACAGTCTTAGGTTTTGAACAGGGAAGGAACAGTGCATTAACTTCACTGTTCCCTCCCTATTTTTTTCCATCCCATTTTCCTAATCAGTTACCCTACACTTTCTCAGAGCTACACTGTGCTTGCTTCCTCCCACCAAGTAACACAAAACAAACTCTACTATTATTCAAAATAGTCAAATATGGAAATGACCCAAATGTCCAAAAACAGATAACTGGATAAAAAAAAAAACTGGTTGTATATGCATACAATGGAATTTTATTCAGTCTAAATAAAGAAGAGAATTATACTATTTGAGACAACATAGATGAACCATGAGGACATTGCACTCAGTGAAATAATCCAGTCTCAGGGGGACAAATACTGCATTTAGTTTGTATAAGGTATCTAAAACAGTCAAACTCATAGAAGTAGAGAATAGAATGGTGGTTACCAAGGGCTGGGAAAGGGGAAAATGAGGAGTCATTGTTCAATATTTATAAATTTACAGTTATGCAAGGTGAATAAATTCTATTAATCTGCTATACTACACAGTACCTATAGTAAACAACATGGTAGTGTGTTAAAATTTAGTTAAGAGGGTAGATTTCATTTTAAGTGTTCTTATCACAACTAAAAAAAGATGGATGCAAGGGAACTTTAAGGGATGATGAATATGTTTTATTATCTTGATTGTAGTGATGATATCATGAATGCATGCATATGTCCTAATTCATTAATTGTATACATTAACATGTGCAGTCCTTTTGTATATCAAGTATATGTCAGTAAAGCCATTTCTTTAAAAAAACTACCACAAAAATTAAGGTAAGTATTATAATTATACTGTATTTCAGAAAGAGAGTACATTTATCAGACAAATATTTGAGCACTAACATGATGAAGGACATTGTTCTAAATATTGTAGATACAAACAAAGCTATTTGGACACAAACCCTGACAGAAAGAAGATTCTAAACAAACAGAGTATATAAGATACATATAAAAGAAACTCTAACACAAGTTATAAAATGATCCAGATAAAATTCTATGAACGTTCAAGGAGGAAGAGATAGGTTTTGGACACACTGAAAGAGAAGCAGAGGTGGAAGAGTAAGTAACCAAAACAGGAAAGAACAAGATTACATATCAAGAACAACAATTTGTCTAGAGTATAAGATGTGGAAAGAAAAATAGCTTAAAATGAGTTTGGAAGATGGAGGTCATATTAAGAAAGATTATCCATATTTTACTAAAAAGTTCAAATTTTACCTAGGTCTTTGTATTACTCAGTGTGCTAGATAATGCTGTAATAAAACTCCAAAACCAGTTACTTATACCAACAAAGGTTATTGTTTACTCATGCTACATATCTCTTATAAGTAGTCTAGGAGCCTCTCAGTTATGGCCCAAGACCAACAGAGTAGCCACCACCTGGAGCCACAGAGACAGAGAATGGGGCAAATTGTGCACCAGCTCTTAAATTTTCTGCCTCAAGGTGTCATTCGTTACTTCTGCTCACATTCCATTGTCTAAAGCAAATCACTTGGCCATACCTAACTTCAAGAGGGTGGGAAAATGAGATCCTACTGTGTGCCTAGAAGAGTAGAAAGCCAAACATATTCAGTAGACAGCACTAATGGCTTCTACAGTCTTTCAGAAGGAGAAGAATAGGTCATATTTAGATGTCAGAAAAATCACTTTAGTAGCAAGTCAATACACACTGGTTGGATTGGGGAGGCTAAACTGGAGGCAGAGATCCTAGTCAGGAGGTTGGAACAATATTCAATGGAAGAGGTGATGGTGGTCTGATTTAGAGCAAAGTAAAAGAATTAGAAAGAAGGGGGCTGATGCATGAGACATTTAATGAGATACTAAGTAAAATCTATAGGACTGCTGCTACGGCTGCTGCTGGTAGACATATCTGGTGGGCAGAGATCATGGTGGTGGCAAGAGCTGTTGGGATAAAGCTAGTATGGAGTGGAGTTAATGGACAGACATAGTAAACAGGGCTTAATTGAGCTGGTGAGTGTAGTTGGTAGTTGTTGATTGCTGTTGATGAGCTGTGTATGGTGGCTGGTGAGTGTGGGTTGTGAAACTAAGTATAGCTAGAGTACAGCATATGAAGTGGTGAGTAGCAAGAGTTTAGACTGGATGGAAAGGTAGCAAAAAGCAAAATAGAAAAGGCTTAGACCACAATGGCAACAGGTGTGACTTTTATCACAAGTACAATAGGAACCACTTATCTATTTTAAATACAGAAGGTGCAAAAGAATGCACACACATTTTAAGAAAAAAACTGTATTAAAATTTTAATACTGAATATATATTGGTAACAAAAGATGACTACAAGTCACATTTGACTTTTGCAATTACAAGAAGTGCTCAAAGTGGTTACCATCAGAGTCCAGAAACTTCTGATTTAAGCAAACTACTGCTAGAGCAACATTGACCAAAGTGTCCCCTTGTATCATTGTGCATGCCCTTGTGCACATCACACACAGTAGCTGTATCTCAAACTTATCATTAACTCATGTAATTGTTAGGTGTGTTGAAAGTTCTGTTGCACACTCACACCTCCATTGTCATTAAACTTTCACAACATTCTTGAATTTTTTTTTTATGTGGGTAGACCCCTGGCTAGGAATCAAACCCAGGCTGCAGCGCTGACAGCGCCAAAGCCTAGCCACTACACCACCAGGGAAATCCCACATTCTTGAATTTTAAATACAACTTCAAAATGGACTTGGGCTCCTTGAAAGATGACAGTGAGTCTGCCATTTTCTTTGACTGTTCTGCCTGTTGTGTGGTGATGCTAGCATTCATTTGATTAATGCCATCTTTTGAGCAAATGTCATACCACGCATTGTTACTGTAATTCAATTCAACTTCAAAAGGCAATATATAGATAGCACCTCTTAAAAAGTGTATTCTTTTTTTGGCACCCCTGGTATGTTTGTCTGATGATACTTCAAGTACATGGATGGGTATAAAGTGAGATAATCATGTATAGAGTAAAACCAAGGGTAGTGGACCAACCACTGTTGTATATTTGACAGAGCACAAGAACAGAGGGATGGGCTATCTAATGCAGACTGTGTTGTCATAATTCATATCTAGCTGACATTTGAAAACTTTCTAGACAAAGGTAAGTTGGAATGCTTCCTGGTTTCTCATACAAAAATTTTTTCCTAATTTTTTAAATTGCATTCTCACTTTTCCAATTCATTTTCTGCCACTCAAGTGGCATTATTTAAGAACACCAAGTTTAAAGAACATTTGCCTAGGCAGAAACTGTCTTTGTGGATGGATCTCAAAATGTGACCTCACTGGGAAAAAAACATTCTGAGTTCAAAGAAATGGGAGACATATATATTTAGAGCACATCAGAGAAAAAAGCTTCAAAATTTACTTCTGATAGCTAAATATTTTGAACTTAATCATTAAATATTCTATATGTAATTATTAATATAGTCTATCATCTTTTAAACTTTAAGCTAATAGAAGATAGAAATATATTCTAGAGGGAAGACAAGATGGCAACTGGAGAGGAGGTTCCTAAAGCCTCTCCCAGAAAACACAATTGAATGGCCATCCAGGAGCCAAGAAAGAGGACCCTGAGTGACAAACCGGCTGCTGAGAAATACACAAATCGCAAGTAAATCTGAAGGCTGGCGAGAAAGGGGCGAGTCGGGGAGAGGGAAGGGAGCAGAGATGGACCACACGGGACGCGATCCCTGCTGACTATTCGGAGCTGCGCAGTTTGGGGGAGGGGAGAGAGACTGGGGAGCTGGGGACGGAAGGAGTTTGGGAGCCAGCCTCTGGAACTTTTGAGTGGTAGAAGGGCTGAGCGAGGACTCTGA
>PVJL010011464.1:0-42785 GCA_004026885.1 Lyroderma lyra | reverse complement strand
AATATTACTCAGCTGTAAGAAAAGATGAAATATTGCCATTTGCAACAAAATGGATGAACCTGGAGATCATCATGCTAAGTGAAATAAGCCAGACAGAAAAAACAAAGAACTGCATGATTTCACTCATATGCGGAATATAAAACTGAAAGCAAAGAAAAAAAGAAATGAACAAACAAATAACCCATGGACACAATGGATAATTTAATGTTTATTTGGGGACGAGTGGGTTAGGGAGGGGAGAAAGGGGAGAGGGTGGGAGAGGAGGGAGGGGAAGCTAAATATAAGGTGATGGAAAGAGAAGTCACATTAGGTGGTGAACTTATTATACAACAAGTTGACAATGCACTGTAGAATTGTATGCCTGAAACCTATGTAATCCTTGCTAACAGATGTCACCCCAATAAGTCTAACAATAAAAATGAATTAAAAAAAAAGATAAAGATGCTTAAGCATTAGTAGCCATTACTTCAAAAGAAATTCTAAATCACAATGAGACAATATTTTATACCCACTAAGGCCATTAAAATAAAGACAGACAATAACATGTTCTAAATGAGGAGAATTTGGAATCCTTATACACTGCTGGCAAAATATAAAAACAATTTGACCAGTTCTCAAAATGTTAAACATAGAGCTACAATATAACTCAGCAGTTACACTCCTAAAAATTATCTATGATAAATGTAAATATATATTCAGAATATATTACACAAATGCCTGTAGCAGCATTATTCTTAATAGCCAAAATGTGGAACAATCCAAATATCCATCAACTGATTAACAGATGAAATGTGGTATGCTTACACAATAGAATGTTACTGAGTAGTAACAAGGAATGAAGTATTGGTACATGCTATAACATGGATACATGTTGAAAACATCATGATAAGTGAAAGCAGCCTGTTAACAAAAGGTCACATATTATGTGATGCCATTTACAAGAAATGTCTAGAATAAGCAAAGCTATGTACATAAAGTAGGTGATTGTTTGCCTTGAGCTCAGAGGGAAGATGGAGTATGACTGCTAATGGATACAGGGTTTCTTTTTGGGGTGATAAAAATGTTGGAGTAATGAAAGTGATACCAGTCATACAACTCTGTGAATGTACAAAAAAAACCACTGAATTGTACACTTTAAATAGGTGAAATCAATGAGATGAATTATCTTTCAATAAAGCTGCTTTAAAAAATTCACAATAAAATAGGTCATAATATATTAAACAAAGAAAATCTAAAAAAAAACAAAACAAAACCATTTTCTTACTTTAGGTATTGTTCAGAGCTCACTCCAGAAGCCTCTGGCTATTTTCCAGAGAAAGCCAAAGGTAACACAAGGAGAACCAGAACAGTCAAGGCCAAACCAGGCCAGCCCTCTGATGCCACCATAATAGCCTTTCATCCACTCCGTGTGTGTGTGTGTGTGTGTGTGTGTGTGTGTGTGTGTGTGTGGTAGTTGTGGTGGTGTTCACCTAAGGAGGTCATGCCCTGAGCAATAGGTGACTGACAACATCTTGGTAGCCAAGGGGGTCTGGTCAAGTTCACAACCCAGGCCAAGGGTGGATAGCTGAGATCTGGAGAAAAGAGCAACTAAGTCTAGAGTTTACTCCAAGGATTCCAAAGGAATTTCATGTCACCTAGTTGAGGTCTCTACTGACACAGCATTTTCCTGATCTGGAAGATCAAGGTCAGGTGGACAGAAGGGCATTGATGCCTCCACAACAGCTGTTGGTCCCAGTCATTGCAGAGCTCCAGAGCTCCAGAAAGGACATCGGTGATGACATAGTCAATGTGAACACCCACTCCATGTTTCTCTATGTGACTGGTATAGACGCATGTCCTTAAATGCCAGAACAGAAACTTAGTTAGTGTCACCATGGAGGTAGATTTAAAACCAGGGTCAAGAGATGCAATGCTAATGTAGGCTTCATTTTATGACCAAATGACATACTTAAAAGAAAGGGAGAAAGAATGCCTTTTTTAAAATTTATTTTTATTGTTAGACTTATTGGAGTGACAATCTGTTAGCAAAGATTACAAACGTTTCAGGCATACAATTCTACAGTGCAATCTCACCTTGTTGTATAATAAGTTCACCACCTAATGTAACTTCTCTTTCCATCACCATATATTTAGCTCCCCCTCCCTCCTCTCCCACCCTCTCCTCTTTCTCCGCTCCATAACCCACTCGTTCCCAAATAAACATTGAACTATTGATTGTGTTCATGGGTTATTTGTTTGTTTGTTCATTTCTTTTCTCTTTGTTGCTTTCAGTTATATATTCTGCATATGAATGAAGTCATACAGTTCTTTGTTTTTTCTGTCTGGCTTATTTCACTAAGCATGATGATCTCCAGGTCCATCCATGTTGTTGCAAATGGCAATATTTCACCTTTTCTTACAGCTGAGTAATATTCCATTGTGTATATATACCACAGCTTCTTTATCCAGTCATCTATCACAGGGCACTTCAGATATTTCCATGTTTTGGCCACTGTGAACAGCGTTGCAATGAACATTGGGGTACATAAGTCTTTGCGGACAAAGGTTTTCAAGACTTTTGGGTAGATCCCCAGAAGGGGGATTGCTGGGTTAAATGGTAACTCCATTCCCAATTTTCTGAGGAACCTCCACACTGTCCTCCATAGTGGTTGTACCAACTTGCACTCCCACAAGCAGTGTGTGAGAGTTCCTTTTTCTCCACGTCCTCTCCAGCACTTGTTATTCTTTGTCTTGTTGATAATAGCCATTCCAACAAGTGTGAGGTGATATCTCATTGTGGTTTTGATTTGCATTTCACTGATAGCTAATGAGGATGAACATTTTTTCATATGTCTGCTGGCCATTTACATTTCTTCATGGGAGAAGTGTCTGTTTAGTTCCTCTGCCCACTTTTTAATTGGGTTGTTTGTTTATTTGTTGTTAAGTCTTATTAGTTCTTTATATATTTTATATATTAGACCCTTATCTGATGTGTTATTTGCAAATATTTTCGCCCATACAGTTGGCAGTCTCTTTGCCTTGTTGATGGTTTCTTTTGCTGTGCAGAAACTTTTTAGTGTGATATAATCCCATTCATTTATTTTTTCTTTTACATCCCTTGCCTTTTAGATCAGGTTCATGAAGTCTTCCTTGAGCCCTAGGTCTATTAGTTTAATACCAATGTTTTCTTCTATTGTTGCAGGTCTTATATGAAGGTCTTTAATCCATTTTGAGTCAATTTTTGTATGTGAAGAGAGTTCACAGCTCAAGTTAATTCTTTTGCATATGTTTTTCCAGTTTTCCCAGCACCACCTACTAAAGAGGCTGTCTTTTCCCCATTGTATGTTTTTTGCTCCTTTATCAAAAATTGTTTGTCCATAAATTTGTGGGTTTATTTCTGGGTTTTCAGTTCTATTCCATGGGTCTACTTTTCTGTTCTTCTGCCAGTAACAAGCTGTTTTGACTCTTGATGCTTTGTAATATAAATTGAAGTCAGGGAATGTAATGCCACCAGCCTTATTCTTTTTATGTAGTATTGCTTTGACAATTCGAGGTCTTTTATGGTTCCATATAAATCTAATAATTCTTTTATCTATTTAACGAAAGTATGATTGTGGGATTTTGATGGGTATTGCATTAAATCTGTAGATTGCTTTGGGCAGAATGGCAATTTTAACAATGTTAAGTCTTCCTATCCATGAAGAGGGGATATTTTTCCACCTCTTATGTCTGTTCCATTTTCTTTCAAAAGTGTTTCATAGTTTTCCGTGTATAAGTCTGTCACATGCTTTGTTAAGTTAATTCCCAGATATTTTATTCTTTTTTATGTGATAGGAAAGGGAATTGACTCCCTCATTTATTTTTCTGTGGATTCATTGTTTGTATATAGGAATGCTGTTGATTTTTTACATTGATTATGCATCTTGCAAATTTACTATATTTGTTTATTATTTCTTATAATTTTCTGGTGGAATCATTGGAATTTTCTATATAAAGGATCATGTCATCTGCAAATAGTGACAATTTGACCTCTTCTTTCCCAATTTGGATACCTTTTATTCCTTTATCTTGCCTGCTTGCTGTGGCTAGAAATTCTAGTACTACATTAAATAGCTGTGGTGACAGGGGGAATCCCTGTCTTGTTCCTGATTTTAGGAGAATAGTTTCAGCTTTTCCCCATTCAGTATGATGTTACCTGAGGACTTGTCATATATGGCCTTTATTATGTTGAGATACTTACCTTCTATATCTATTTTATTTATTGTTTTGATCATAAATGGATGCTGTATCTTGCCGAAAGCTTTTTCTGCATCAATTGAAATGACCATATGGTCTTTATCTTTTATTTTGTTTATGTGGTGTATCACATTGATTGATTTTCATATGTTTAACCATCACTGTGCTCCTGGGATGAATCCCACTTCATCTTGATGTGTGATCTTTTTGATGCATTGTTGTATTCTGTTTGCTAATATTTTGTTTGGAATTTTTACATCTTTGCTCATCAGATATAATGGTCTATAATTTTCTTTCTTTGTGTTGTTTGGTATTAGGGTTATGTTGGCCTCATAGAATAAGTTAGGAAGTATTGCTTCCTCTTCAATTTTTTTGGAAGAGTCTGAGGAAGATAGGTGTTAATTCTTTTTTGAATGTTTGGTAAAACTCAATGGTGAAACCATCTGGTCCAGGGCTTTTGCCTTTAGGGAGATTATGGATAGTCATTTTAATCTCTTCACTATCAATTGGTTTATTTAGGTTATCCAGTTCTTCTTGGTTCAGTCTTGGTAGTCTATAAGTTTCTAGGAACTTGTCCATTTCTTCTAGGTTGTTAAATTTAGTGACATAAAGTTCTTCATAATATTTTCTTATAATCCTTTGTATTTCTGTGGTATCAGTGGTAACTTCTCCCCTTTCATTTCTAATTTTGGATATTTGTGTCCTTTCCTTTCATCTTTTGATTAGTCTCGCCAGGGGTTTGTCAATTTTGTTGACTTTCTCAAAGAACCCACTCTTCATTATATTATTTTTTTTCTATTGTCCTTCTGTTCTCTAATTGGATTAGCTTTGCTTTGATTTTTATTATTTCTTTCTTTCTGCTGACTTTGGGTTTTGTCTGCTCTTCTTTTTCTAGTTGTTTACTTGTGATTTTTCTTGTTTCTTAAGATAGGCCTGTAATGATATAAATTTCCCTCTTACTGCTTTTGCTGTGTCCCAATAATTCTGATATGTTGTATCTTCATTGTCATTAGTTTCTATATATTTTTTAATCTCATCTTTTATTTGTTCTTTTATCCAGTCCTTTTAAAATAAGCTGTTGATTAATCTCCATGTATATGTGTTTGTTTCTGCTTTCCTTTTACAGTTGATTTCCAATTTCAAAGCTTTGTGGTCTGAAAATACACTTAGTATAATTTCGATCTTCTTGAATTTGCTGAGGCTACTTTTGTGTCCCAACATGTGGTCTATTCTTGAGAATGTTCCATGTGCACTAGAAAAGAAGGAATAGTCTTTTTTTGCTGGATGAAGTGCCCTGTAAATCTCAATTATGTCCAATTGCTGTAATGTGTCATTTAGAGCTGATGTTTCCTTATTTATTTTCTCTTTGGATGATCTATCCATGGCTGTTAGCGGAGTGTTTAAGTCTCCCACAATGATTGTGTGTTCATCCGTTTCTCCTTTCAAATCTGTTAGTAGTTGCTTTGTATGTTTTGGTGCTTCCTTGTGGGAGCATATATATTAATTAATGTCAACTCTTCTTCTTGTTGTATTGTGCCTTTTATCATAATGGAATGTCCATCCTTGTCTTTTACTATCTTTTTTAACCTGAAGTTTATTTCATTATATATCAGTATGGCAACTCCTGCTTTTCTCAGGTTACCATTTGCTTGGAGTATTGTTTCCCTTCCTTTCACTCTGTGTCTGTGTTTGTCCTTGTGACTGAGGTGTGTTTCTTGGAGACAGCATATGGATGCGTTCTGTTTTTTAATCCAGTCTGCTACTCTGTGTCTTTTTATTGCTGAGGTCAGTCCATTAACATTTAGAGTGATGATCGATATGTGAGGATTTCCTGTGGCCTTTACGTGTTTCTTTCTTTAGTTTGTTTGTTTGTTTATTTTTGCTTCTTTCTTGTCGATCCAACTTTTTTCCATTTTTCCTGATGTTTTGTTTCAGGTTGAAGAGTGTCCTTCAGGATTTCTTGGAGTGCTGGCCTTGTGCTGGCAAATTCCCTGAGCTTCTTTGTGTCTGAGAAGGTCTTTATTCCACCTTCATATCTGAAAGATAATTTTGCTGGGTAACTTATTCTTGGCTGTAAGTTCCTCTCTTTTAAATTTTTGAATATTGGATTCCACTCCCCCCTGGCTTGTAAAGTTTCTGCTGAGAAATCTGATGCCAGTCTGATGGGTTTTCCTCTAAAGATTATAGTTCTTTTTTCCCTAACTGCCTTGAGAATTTTCTCTTTGTCTTTAGTTTTGGACAGCTTTAGTACCATGTGTCTTGGAGAAGATCTGTTAGGGTCCAGGTACCTAGGGGACCTGTTTTCTTCTTGAATTTGGGGTTCCAGAACTTTCCATAGGTTTGGAAAGTTCTCATCTACGATTTGTTTGAGTATGCTCTCTGTAGAATGCTCTACCTCTTCTTCTATTTCTATTATTCTGATGTTGTTTTGTCTCAGGGAGTCAGATAGTTCTTGTAGAGTTCTTTCAATCCTTTTGGTTCTATATTTCCTCTCTTCCTCTTTCTTAGCTTCCATGTTCTGATCTTTGATATCACTAATTATTTCCTCCACCTTGTTGGCCCTTTTTCCTATGGCAGTTATTTCATTTCTCACTTCTTTTATTGTATTATTTATCTCTCGCATTTCCATCTCAATCTTCCTTATGTTTTGAAATTCTTCGTTAAATTTTTCCTTTTGTTCATGGAGATCCTTTTCTATGTCATTCATATCCTTTTTTATGTTGTTTATCTCAGCCATGGTGCTCTGCCAGTATGTTTCAATTTTCTCACAGCCTTTAGAATGGCTTCTTTAAATTCTCTGTCACTTAATTAGGAAACTTCTAGGTCTAAGAAGCTGTGTTGGTAAATTTCCTGTTCTTTCTGAGGAGTTTTAGTTTTTAAAGAATTAATCCTGTCTGCTAGGTTCTTCCTCTTTGACATAAGGGCGTTATGTTCAGTAGTGGTCACGAGCCCAGATTGGTACTTTTGTGGTGTCTTGCTGTAGGGCAGACACGAGGTGGTACTTGGGGGGCAAGTTTTGGGAGAGAGAGGGTTTGTTTATTTCTTATTTCTGGTCTCCTGCTACATTTGGAGGTGGTGCACATCTATTACAGTCCCTTCACTTCCTGTAGTTAGTTAGTTGGTTGTGGAGGTTGTAGGAAAGGGGAGAGGCCAGCAAAAGGCACAGTGGCATAGCTCCACCTTTTGCCCTATGCTGGGGAAGCTGGGTGATGTGGGCCAAAGCTGCTTCTGCTGGCTGAGGCGAATGCTATCAAAGCTGCCTTTCTTCCCGGGCCTGCTTCCGTGGCCAAATATTGGGGCAGATCCTGTGGGCTCGCAGTACTTTTAGGACCAAGGGGCATGTGAGCAGGTGTGCACACAAGTCCAAAGCTGTGGATCTGACCCCGCGGTAGGAAGGCAGCCGGCCCACCTCTGCAGCGGGCCGGAACGGGAGCTGCAGCCTTGTGTAGGGGCTGTGTGCTGTCCGTGCGGCAGCTGGCTTGCCCTCGCAGCTGGCTGGGACCAGGAAACTCAGCCCTGTGCAGGAGCTTCACGCGCCTGCGCTGTGGGTCCCAAGGGTACCTAGAGCCAAGATGTCGTCTCTGCAGTTCAGAGTCCTCACTCAGCCCTGCTACCACTCCAGAGTTCCAGAGGCTGGTTCCCAAGCTCTGTC
This sequence comes from Lyroderma lyra, assembly GCA_004026885.1. NCBI lineage: Eukaryota > Metazoa > Chordata > Mammalia > Chiroptera > Megadermatidae > Lyroderma > Lyroderma lyra. The sequence goes on along the minus strand of PVJL010011464.1, from coordinate 34,918 downwards.
CCCAACTCGCCGCTCCAAATTCTAGCTCCCCAGCCTAGCTCCCAAACGGACTCCCACTGTTCTGCCGCTTTGCTAGGGCTTTTCCTCTTGTCGCCTCTTGGCTTCTCCCATCCCATGCACTGCAGCCAGCTGCGATTGGGTCCTGTTGCAATCCATCTTTGCTCCCTCCCCTCTCTCCCACTCGCCCCTTTCACTCCAACCCTTAGGTATTTACTTGTGATGTGTGGAAGTCTCAGCTGCCATTTTTTGTCACCCAGGGTCCTCTTTCTTGGCTCCTGGGTGGCCGTTCAATTGTGTTTTCTGGGAGAGGCTTTAGGGACTTCCTCTCCAGTCACCATCTTGTCCTCCTCTCCCCATTTCTTAATGTTTGTTTTAATTTCTTTCAAAAGTGTCTTATAGTATTCCGTGTAAAAGTCTGTCACGTTCTTTGTAAAGTTAACTCCCGGGTATTTCATTAATTTGTTGTGATAGCAAAATGAATGGATTCCCTCATTTCTTTTTCTGAGGATTCATTGTTTATATATAGGAATGCTGTTGATTTTTGTGCATTGATTTTGCATCCTGCGACTTTACTGTAGTTTTTTATTGTTTCTAATAGTTTTCTGGTGGAATCTGGAATTTTTTTTATATAAAGGATCATGTCATCTGCAAATAGTGATAATTTGACCTCTTCTTTCCCAATTTGGATAACTTTTATTCCTTTCTCTTGCCTGGTTGCTGTGGCTAGAACTTCCAGTGCTATATTAAATAGCAGTGTTGACAGGAGGCATCCCTGTCTTGTACCTGATTTTAGGGGAATAGGCTTCAGCATTTCCTCATTCAGTATGATGTTAGCTAAGGATTTGTCATATTTGGCTTTTATTATGTTAAGGTACTTTCCCTCTATACCTATTTTATTTAATGTTTTGATTATAAATGGATGTTGTATCTTATCGAAAGCTTTTTCTGCATCAACTGATATGATCATATTTTCTTTATCTTTCATTTTGTTTATATGGTGTATCACTTTGATTGATTTTCATATGTTTAACCATCACTGTGCTCCTGGGATGAATTCCACTTGATCATGATGTATATTTTTTTTGATGCATTGTTGTATTCTGTTTGCTAATATTTTGTTTAGGAATTTTGCATCTGTGTACATCAGAGATATTGGTCTAGAGTTTTCTTTTTTTGTGTGTTGACTTTACCAGGCTTTGGTATTAAGATAATGTTGGCCTCATAGAATGAGTTAAGAGGTATTGCTTTCTATTCAATGTTTTGGAAGAGTCTGAGGAGGACAGGAGTTAATTCTTTGAATGTTTGGTAGAACTCATTGGTGAGCCCATCTGGTCCAGGGCTTTTGCCTTTAGGGAGATTATGGATAGTCATTTCAATCTCTTTGCTATGGATTGGTCTATTCAGATTATCTAGTTCTTCTTGGTTCAGTGTAGGTAGGCTGTAAATTTCTAGAAACTTGTCCATTTCTTCTACGTTGTTAAATTTTGTGGCATAAAGTCCTCCATAATATTTTCTTATAATCCTTTGTATTTCTGTGGTATCAGTGGTAATATCTCCCCTTTGATTTCCAATTTTGGATATTTGTGTTATTTCATCCTTTGATTAGTCTAGTCAGGGTTTTGTCAATTTTGTTGACTTTCTCAAAGAACCAACTCTTTGTAATATTAATTTCTTTTTATTTTATTTTTTTAATTCATTTTTATTGTTAGACTTATTGGGGTGACATCTGTTAGCAAGGATTACATAGGTTTCAGGCATACAATTCTACAGTACATTGTCAAATTGATGTATAATAAGTTCACCACCTAATGTGACTTCTCTTTCCATCACCTTATATTTAGCTTCCCCCCCTCCTCTCCCACCCCCTCCCCTTTCTCCCCTCCCTGACCCACTCATCCCCAAATAAACATTAAACTATTGATTGTATCCATGGGTTATTTGTTTGTTCATTTCTATTTTTCTTTGCCTTCAGTTTTGTGGTACATATACACAATGGAATATTACTCAGCTGTAAGAAAAGATGAAATATTGCCATTTGCGACAAAATGGATGGACCTGGAGATCATCATGCTAAGTGAAATAAGTCAGACAGAAAAAACAAAGAACTGCATGTTTTCACTAATATTAATTTCTTCTATTGTCTTTCTGATCTCTAATTGGTTTAGCTCTGCTTTAATTTTTATTATTTCTTTCCTTCTGCTGATTTTGGGTTTTTTCTACTCCTCCTTTTCCAGTTTTTAAGATGAAATGCTAATGTGTTTACTTGTGATTTTTCTTGTTTCTTAAGGTAGGCCTGTAGTGATATAAATTTCCCTCTTACTACCACTTTCACTTTGTCCCAATAATTGTGATATGTTGTATTTTCATTGTCATTAGTTTCTATATATTTTTTACTCTCATCTTTTATTTGTTCTTTTATCCAGTCATTTTCAATAAGATGTTGTTTAATCTCCATGTATATGTGTTTTTTTCTCCTTTCCTTTTACAGTTGATCTCAAATTTCAAAGCTATGTGGTCTGAGAATACCCTTGGTATGATTTTGATCTTCTTGAATTTGCTAAATCTACTTTTATGTCCCATCATATGGTCTATCCTTGAGAATGTTCCATGTGCAGTAGAAAAGAAGTTATAGTCTGTTTTTGCTGGATGAAGTGTCCTTTAAATGTCAATTATGACCAGTTGTTGTAATGTGTCATTTAGAGCTGATATTTTCTTATTTATTTTCTCTTTGGATGATCTGTCCATGGCTGTTAGTGTTGTGTTTAAGTCTCTCACAATGATTGTTTTTGTCAGTTTCTCCTTTCAGATCTGTTAGTACTTGCTTTGTATGTTTTGGTGCTTCCTGGTTGGGAGCATATATGTTAATTAGAGTCAAATCTTGTTATTATATTGTGCCTTTTATCATTATGTAATGTCCATCTTTGTGTCTTATCATATTTTTTAACCTGAAGTTTATTTCATCAAATATCAGTATGGCACTCCTGCTTTACTCTGGTTACCACTTGCATAGAGTATTTTTTCCCATCCTTTCACTCTGAGTCTGTGTTTTTCCTTATGGCTGAGGTGTGTCTCTTGGAGACAGCATATGGATGGGTTTTGTTTGCTAATCCAGTCTGCCACACTGTGTCTTTTTGTTGGTGAGTTCAGTCCATTAACATTTAGAATGATGATTGATATGTGAGGATTCCTTGTGGCCATTACTTATTTGTTTGTTTTCGTTTTATTTTAGTTTCTTTCTTGTTCCCCCAACTTTATTCCACTTTTCCTGATGTTTTGTTTCAGGTCAAAGAGCATCCTTCATATTTCTTGGAGTGATGGCCTTGTGCTGGAAAATTCCCTCAGCTTCTGTGTGTCTGAGATGGTCTTTATTCCTCCTCCATATCTAAAAGATAATTTCGCTGAATAATTTATTCTTCGCTGGAAGTTTCTTTCTTTTAATGTTTTGAATATTGGATTCCATTCCATCCTCACTTGGAGTGTTTCTGTTGAGAAGTCTGATGCCAGCCTGATGGGTTTTCCTCTAAAGGTTATAATTCTTTTCTCTCTTGCTGCCTTAAGAATTGTCTCTTTGTCTTTAATTTTTGACATCTTTAGTACCATGTGTCTTGGAAAAGATCTGCTATGGTCCAGGTGTCTAGGGGACCTGTTGTTTTTTTGAATTTGGTGTTCTAGAATTTCCCATATGTTTGAAAACTTCTCATCAACTATTTGCTTGAGTATTCTTTCTATAGAGTGCTCTGGTCCTTCTTCTAATCCTATTATCCTGATGTCCTTTTGTCTCATGGGGTCAGATTGTTTTTGCCAAGTTCTTTCAATCCTTTTGGATCTATATTCTCTCTCTTCCTCTTTCTGAGATGTTTCCATATATTCCAGTCTTCAGTATCGCTAATTCTTTCCTCCATCTTGTTGGTCCTGTTTCCTATGGCAGTTATTTCATTTCTCACTTCCTTTATTGTATTATTTATCTCTCGAATTTCCATCTCGGTCTCCCTTATATTTTGAATTTCTTTCTTAAATTGTTCCTATTGTTCATGGATTTCCTTTCTTACGTTGTTCATCTCAGCTATGGAGTTCTGCCAGTATGCTTTTATTTCTCTTAGAGCATTTAGAATGGCTAATTTAAATTCTCTGTCACTTAATTCAGAAACATCTAGGTCTAAGAACCTGTCTTCTGGATAAATTTCATGTTCTTCCTGAGCAGTTTTAGTTTTTAAGGAATTTATCCTCTCTGCTGGGTTCTTCCTCTTTAACATGAGGGCGTTATGTTTAGCAGAGCCCAGGAGCCCTGATTAGTATTTTTGTGGTGTCTTGCTGTAGGGCAGATACTAGGTGGCTCTAGGGGCCAAGTTTTGGGAGAGAGGGTGGTTGTTTATTTCTTAGTTTTGGTCTTCTGCCAGGTTTGAAGGTGGTGTGCTTCTATCCATGGTCCCTACACTTCCTACAGTTAGTTAGTTGGCTGGGGAGGCTGTAGGAGAGGGGTGATTTCAACAAAAAGCATGCTGGGGCAGCTCCACCTCCTGCCCTAAGCTAGGGAGGCTGTGTGATGTGGGCCGAGGCTGTTCTTGCTTGCTAGGGTGAATGCTATCAAATCCGCCTTTCCTCTCGGACCTGCTCCAGCAATGAGCTGTTGGGGCGGAGTCTGCAGCCTCACACTGCTTGTAGTCCCTAGGGCCACACATGCAGGCTTACACACTCCAAATCCAAAGCTGTGGACCTGGCCTCAGACAGTATGAAGGCCGCTGGCTCACCTACGCAGAAACAGGAACCATGACCATGTGTGGGAGCCCTGTGTGATTGTGCTGTGGATCATGAGGGCATGGGGAGCCGAGGTGTGTCTCTAGGGACCCACCTAAGCCTGTGGTTGTTCAGAGTCCTCACTCAGCCCTCTTGTTATCCAAAAGCTTCAGAGGCTGGCTCCCAAGCTCTGTCTCCAACATCCTGCTCTAAAGCCTGGATCCCCCACAGTCTCCACTATTTTGCCACTTTGCTTGCTTTTACTCTTTTCACTTCTTGGCCTTCCCCCATCCTATGCACTGGACTACTCTTGTATAGTCAACAGAAAACAGGTCCTGTCATGATCCATCTCTGCTCCCTCCCCTCTCTCCCACTCACCCCCTTCTATTTAACCTTCAGGTGTTTCTTTGCAATGAGTGGATTTCTCAGCAGTTGTCGTGTCCCTCAGGGTCTTCTTTCTTGGCACCTGGATGGCCATTCAATTGTGTTTTCTGCTATGTACATACACATGCGTGTGTGTGTGTGTGTGTGTGTGTGTGTGTGTAAGCACACACATCAGCCTACCTCCTTACATTGGCCCTAATGCCTATTTGTAATGGTCATATTCTATTCCTATTCCTTCCACCCAAGGCCGCTGCACATCACACAAAAGTTAATGGAACCCAACTGGGGAAACAGACACATGAGGAAAACATCACGTGTATCAATGGCTTTAGCTCTACCTACTCTAATCTGATATTTCCAGGAAAATGCTCAGGAAATTCTTTTCCAGCAAGAAACCCAGTTGCTGTAAAGGTCTGCTGAGGGAGTTCTCTGGGGCATGGCCTGTGTGGGATCTAGTCACCTGAGCCTGAACATTGTGGTGCATAACCATTACCTACCTCCCTGGCCTGCTGTGAGGTGGGCCCTAAGGCCATGCCGGTAAAGAGAACACTTTTTATTAACATTAAACATGGCTTCATTGATATGTTATTTAAATACCGCATGTGATCACAGGTTATGTGCTCACATGAGAATTAATACTCAACACCAGTTCGAGCAACTCCTTGGATAAGATTCAATTTTAGTATAAAATACATTAACCAAGCAGTCAATTCTTCCATCATTTCAAAATCAAATGCAATAAGCATTCTTCTCAAGAAACTTATCCAGATAATAAAACAGTTTCAGGTACCATGGTCACTACCTATTTGACCCATCTCAAATTATTAGAAGTTTGTAAAACACCCTAGGTCCTCAGTTGATACAAAGATTACTGTATCTATGGATGAACATTAGTATAATTAAATGTACATCACTATGGCCAGAAGAGAGATGGTAACTTCATTTCCATGTTAATAAACAGAGTTTTAGAAAAATTATAAAATATTTTAAAATTCCAGCATTGTTCTTCCTGGTCTCAAACTTACAAAGAATTTACGGGGAAGCTATAGGCCTGGTGTAAGTTTTTAAAATAGTGATAATAATTAGATTTGGGGGATTAGGATATTTGAATTGAATTCCCCGCTGAAGCAATAGCTACTTTTTCTTAAAGTGTCACTGATGTGACACATATGCTATAATATCCTTTGAGTTGTTTTCTTAAATTATCCCTAAATCTGGAGTTACAGTGTAAATTATCAGTAATTATGTCTACTTAGAGATCTTACATAACAAATGCTTTAAGAAAAATATAAATGTAAGTAATCAAAACATCCCCGCTAAGCTTGATTCTGTTGACTTTTTCTAACAACTTCATGTTTGCCTATAATTGCATGACCTTAAGCTTACATTACCAGAAGCAGCAAATTTTAATAAAAAATTAACTTAAAAATTAAAAACTTCACTCTGTTCTTGCCTATGCAGCTCTAGAAGAAAGAATTCAGGGGACAGTGCCGCTGGACTCTTCGGAAAGCTTTTCTCAGGACAACATTGTACTGGTGCTTCCCATTCCTTTCTGACTCACAGCCTTAAACTTGTGGAACTTCTCCCTAGAGGTGAAATATAGTTTAAAATGCTAGCAATAATAAGGCTTATCATTTTACACAAGTGGGTTAATCTCAATTTAAGGACAGAGCGAATGCAAGGAGCACTCTACAGCCTCACTACTCTTAAAATGGAAAATACTCGTATTGTATACATTCACATAAATGAGTGCTCCAAATGATTGATGTATGTCCAATTAGAATACATGGGCATCATTAATACACAGAAAACACGGTACTTTCTCATCTTTGTCTTTTATTACAAGGTTTTCTCTTGAGTGATATTTTTGCTATTGAGTTGAAATTTTTCTGGACCTTGAATTCCAGCCTAGTGTCCATGTATGTTCTCCGAGAAAGCCCATCAACAGAAATGCAATAGTTATCAGGAGGTAGAATTTGACAAAATGTATTTAAGCTAGACCAGAATTACATTAGAAGCTGGCAAATTTCCCCAAACTGGAAAAATTTAAACAGGGATTGAAAAATTCAAAGGATGTAAGAGACATTTACACTAAACACTACAAAACATTGCTCAAAGAAACTGAAGGACTAAGGGGAGGCAAAGGCATCTCCTCTCTGTGGACTGAAAGACTCCGTAATGGTAAGAGGAAAACATTCCCAAAGGCATCTGCAGATTCCGTAAACTTCACATCAAAATCCAAGTGGTTTTTTTCTGAATAAATGAAAAAACTGACTGTATAATTCTTATGATTAAATTTAAAGTCACAGAACTCACACTGCTGCATTTCAACTTTTTACAAAGCTGTGGTAATCAAAACAGTGTGGTACTGTCCTGAAGACAGATGTATAGGTAGATGGAACAGAACTGTGTTGAGATGTGAACCCACACATTTGTCATGGTCCACTGATTTTTGACAGGAGTGCCAAGACCACCCGTCCTGTGAAGAAAGAATTCTTTTCAACACATAGTGCTAGGAAAAATAGATGCCTGTGTGTAAAAAACAAAAACGATGAATTTGGACCCTTATCTCGAACATGTATAAAAATTTAGTAAAAAATGACCAATGCCTTAAATATTATATAAAAGTCAGAAGTGGAAAACTTTTAGGAGAAAACAAAAGGGCAAAGCCTCAAGATTTTGGTTTCTTAAAAATGACACAAGAAGCAGAAACAACAAAAGGAAAAATAGATAAGTTACATTTCATCAGCATTTAAAAATCTTCCAAAGTACACCATCAAGAGGGTAATATATGCCATAGAAAGGGAGACAATATTTGCAAATCATATAACTGATGGAGTCTGGTATCCAGTATTTGTAAAGAAATCTTACAGTTTGGCAACAAAAGGAAAAATAATAATAATTAATAAGCAAAGAACTTGAATAGAGAGATTTGTCCAAGGCAGATATACAAATGGCCAGTGAGTACATAAAAAATGTTCACTGTCATTATCCTGGAAACACAAACCAAATTCCCAGGGAATAACCAACTCACACCCCCTAGGGTGGCCATAATTTTAGGGGAAAAAATACAGAAATAAGCATTGGTGTGGAGGAGGACAAACTGAAACCCTCACACGTTACTGGTGGGAACGCACAGGGTGCGGTTACTGTGGGAGGCATGTCGAGGGCTTCCCATTATGAAGCATTATCTGTCAGTCTTGGGCTCACTTGGAGGGACCCTGTTTCGGTGAGTTTGGGATCGTGCCCAGGGATCAACTTGGTGAGCTCCTTGGTGATTCTTATTCAGCACGTGCACTGAAAGCCACTGACTCACTTAGGAGATTGATGTTAGAATCGGAACCCTGGGAACTCTTTTTTTTAAAGAGGTGAAACAAAGAGATAGTTTATTGAGGGGAAAGTACACTCCAAAGAGGTAGGAGTGGGCTTGAGCAAGGAGAGTGGCTCAGGAGCCTGGGAACTCTTTTTGATGTGTCCCATCCCTCTTGATATCATTGCAACACAGCCCTCCAGTTACAACTGTCTGGAGATGGTGCTGCCAGTCCTCTAGGTACAGGTTTAATGTTCATGGGGATGGACAAGAACCTGTGGGTATTTGAAAAATATAATCTCAGAGCTTCCAGGGAGAGGGACATGCAAATAGCTCAAAGATCACGAGGGGGATCGCCTGTGGAAAACAGCTTTGTCTGTCTGTGGATTATAGCACAAAGAAAACAGAGGTGCAATACTCACTCAGTTCAAACTGCAGCTGGATGCTTCATTAAACTCCCAAAGTCATAAAAAAATCAAGTGAAAAAGTATTTTAGGTAGTCTGATTTAATGTAAAATTCATTGGACTCAGATTGGGAAGCCATAGTCAGAATCTCAATTGAATCACTGGTTTTACCATCTCCTTTGGGGTCCATGGAGCCTCTCCAACAATCCACATACCTGCTGGGGTGATGCATGGTGTTCTGTCTCTACCTCAAGCTGTCAAACACCCATGTACAGGTTCATCATCACCACGATCTTCCTCTCCTTGGATCTCTTGGTAAGAGGTGAGGTGGAATATACTGGGCATCACACCCTCAAAGTCATCAGGGAAGCTACACGAGAGAAGCAAGCACGCTTGTTAAAGCCTCAGGCATTCTTTCCTGGGATGTGTTTGGAATATCTATTTCAATGACAATGCTCATAATTATTTGTGTTGTCTACAAAGTACACCATGAGTGGTTAGGATAGTGTAACACACGTACACATACATTACTTTTGAACTTGGATATAATAAGAACAGAGTGGGTGAGCTGCATTCTTTGTGTGTCTACAAGCCAAGACAGGCTAATAAAAGCATTGGAGCAGAGATTCTGTAAGGGTCTTTCAGACTTAGTGTTTCAGAAACTATTATGGGTCTAGATTTCGGTGACATGGTAAGTGCTGCTTCCTACATTATTGACAGTCGGGTATCTTGATATTTGACATGATGTAGGGAATCCCTCAAGTAGTTTCATAAGTAGATTCTTGGTAAATTATTTTATAAAATTAACAATTAAGTTCAAAAGGATTAAAATTCCTGAGAGACTTCCTGTTTCAGCTGAGAGAGGCAGACACGGAATGTGTCTGACCCTCCTCCTACAACAGGAAAAGAGTGGGAAAACGCATATTAGCTACTTCTCTTGAATTCATCAGAGAACTGACATCCCAGGGGAAGCAGTTATGAGGGGAGAGTTGGTGACTGCACCGAGGAACAAGTCCCCGGTGACAGCCACCAAAGGGCCGCCACTGTCCAACAACACAGAAGCCAGTAAGGCATTCAGCTAAATGGCTAATAAACCCTTAAGGGCAGAGAAGGGGCTCCCTAAGTGGACCAGCCTTTTCTGTATGGGTCTCAGCAGGCACTCAGGCAGAAATGTGGTGAACTGAGGAATTTCCCAGGCTGCTGATGGGAAGGTGATGCAGTGAAGTCCACGAGTCCTCCAAGACCTGTCTCCCCTATGAAATGACATTAATCTTCATGGAACAAGGCTCAAACAACACCACTGGAGAGATTGTGGGAATGCACCATGGGCAGAAGGGAAAACCCGGACAGCTTGGGCCTCCATGTAGGGCAGGGGACACATCTGTCCCAGTAGCGACTGGAGAGCGAGTCTCCACCTTTTTCTGAACTGTTCTGTGAACCTCAATCTTCTTGGAAAAAATAAGGTCTTAATTAAAAAGGAAGCTTATATTCACGCAAAACCTTATGCACAAGATTATAATAGCTTTATTTATAATGATCAAAAATTGGAAACAAACCAAGAGGCTATCAAAGAGTTAATTCAAAAACGATGATATACACAAGTAATAGACTATGACTGAGACAGAGAACACATTACTGATCTGTGAATAGCACGCATGAACTTGAAGTAGTGTACTGGGCACAGAAGACAGATAGGCAGGGAGGTCCTGGGGAGGACAGACGTAGGAAGGCAAACAGACACTAGTGACCTGGGTTTGGAGATGAGGGCAATTGAGAACAGACACAAAGAAAACATGAGGGGGATGCCAGAGGGGGTGGTCCAGAGTGTGTGCATTTGTCAGGACACTAGCAACTGTATGACACAGAAACTGAACGTCACTGTATGCAACGAGGGCCACAGGTTCATTGAAGTGGCTCGGCCTGTGACAGAGAAGGCTGAGGTCCTGGAAGATGCATGTAAGAACTGCCTGGAAGGGGCTAGAAGGGAGGCGCCAGCCAGGAAGTGCTTGAGAATTCTGCGTGACACCACACAATAGGGACACGGAGAGATGCACATGCACATGCTCATGAGAAAATGCGTCCTCCACTGGGCAGCGCTGAAACAGCCTCTTGTTCACCCCAGAGCTAACAAATAACTCTGCATGCTGCAGGTAATGAGTACTAGGTTGCCTGGTCCAGAGAGAAAGTCACAGGCAGGCAAAGAAAGACTACATACAGATTCATGGAAATCTGCGTGAAAATTACTAATGCTGCAAAGAGTTTTTGAATACTTACATATCAAAACCCAAATGGATCCTGGTTCATTACTTAAAGCTATAAATTAACCATACATTTATTGTACTACATTTATAATAGTCATTTAAGACCATATTGTGAATCAATTAAAAAATAAAACTACCACTTGCCCCTCAGCCTGAGCACAAATCCCAACCACACTTTTATGTTTTCTGTAAAATCACAGCCCCGAGTCACAATTTCAGGCATAAACAATGACAAAATGATAGTTGCTACCTTATGGCAACATCTGGAGTCAAGTCAATTTTATCTTGTTTGGCCGCAACCTCCATGGGGAGAACAGGTAAACTGGAGGGGAGATGATGGAGAATGAAGAAATAAACACACAGACACAGACATAGACAGAAAAGCTGGGACCGGGTGTTTCTCTATGCTCTGATGGTCACAGAGATCCTGTCTGACTGCAGCGAGTTTATTTTATAGGGTGGGCAAAACAAATGAGACCATAGGGGTAAATCAGTAAAGCGAGACTGGAAAGTACATCTTAACTAGGACATATAGTTATGGATAACTGCATTTAATCAATATTTTGCTACATGTTGCTAAGGTATTACTGATTATATTATTATTATTCTCTTCAAGGCAGGCAAGCCATAAGTTATGTCTCGAAAAATTTCCAGAGAACAAACAACCTTGCTCCCAATGTCATATTTTCCACCCAAGCCAGTAACCGAATCCCAAGTATTGTCCTTGTTTACCCAGCTCTGGGCTGCCTTGAAAAACCCTTGAACTGTGGACTCCAAGCACACAGAGAGCCTTGCTAAAACCCGTTTTCTCAAAGAACCTGGCTTCGGGCTCACGTGCTCCCTACATTGTTTCAGCTAGTCTATAATGATTATGACTGGTCTATGTATTTGAAATAATTTTTCCAAAACAAGAGTGGAAACAGGAAAAAGTTTTTACTTGACCCTCAGATGCCAAAAAAATTGTAACTTGCCAGATAGAATTGTAAGTGACCACTGAACATCTATTCAACATTCAGTGTGAGAGAGTGAACAGAGACTGGGAATGAAAGTGCACACGAGTACAGGATGTAACAATCCTGGACCCAATGCCATGAACACATGTGTATGAGAGTACTGTAGTTTGCCATGTATAATGTTCACCCACGTTTTTGACCCAAACTTCCAGGGAAAAATTTTTTTGTTTGAATGTTTTAATTCAAATTTGTATTTGCTTTTATTTAGGTAATTGGTTTTTGTACTATAAAGAGATGCTAACATTTATTTTTAACATGTTACGATACAAGAAATTGTATATAATAATTACAAAACACAAGACCAGATACAATTTATACTTATGATGTTTTGAAGTGTGTTTATTAAAATTAAAAATTTTTGCTCAGGAAGTTATTCAGGAAGTCACAGTAGTAGTCTCAGGCAGAGGCCTTCAACTCCTAGAAAGGGCTCTGGCCCAGAAGATCTGTGCTGCACTCACTGGAGCACTGATAGGGCACTTTTCACAATCCCCGCTGCATTGGCATAAGAGCTCACCTTTCCTTCAAATCTCCAGAACTCTGCTTCAGCTGGGTTGGATAAGATTGTTACTTTTCAACCCAGTGGATCTCTAGGACCACCATCAACTTCTCCTCCACATGCCCCATCACTTCCCTCATGTTAGGCACTATTTTCTTAAATTCACTCATTTGTTTCCCCTGCATGTTCCTCTGGCAAAGCTCCAGGCCTGTCTTTGCCATATTTTTTCTTGTTGGATTTAAGTTGAAATCTCATAAAGATAACCTCTCTTAGGTTTCAAAGCACTCACTTGCATGTTTCATTTGATGCCTTGCAATACAGCTGGATAAAACTGTAATTTCTATTTAAAAGTGTGAGAGAGCATGCAGAGGATTTGACTCACCCGAAATGACAGAACAAGGTTCCATTGTTGTTGATCACTTCTCTTTCTGTGGCACCATGCTGCTTTAGACATGAGAAGGGCTTGATCCTCACCAGCAGCAGAACCAGATCCTTTGTTGGAAATCACACAAATGACCACCCATGAATCTCCTTAAAAAGTACTATTCTTTGAAGACTTTGCTTCTAAGAGATAATTAAACTGGCACTCTTTAGTCTAGTAAACCACTTTCTCTCCCATCTTTTAAAAATTCTTAAATCCTAGTCCATGTCAAGAAGACACTTCACAGGTCTGGTTATTAATAGTGTTCCCTAATATGTATTTTTGTACTTAGTGATTGGTCAACTGTATGTATCCATATTTCTCCTTCTTTTTTTCTTCTTTGTCAGTTTCCAAAGAGGTAAAGCTAGGCCCACAGTAAAGAATTACAGCCCAGCCCACTGCAAAGAGTTAATAGCTAGGCCCTCCTTAGGTCATGACCTCCCTGACTTTACCATAAAAGATCCGTGTTCTGGGCTGAGGAATTCCTGAGACTGACATTTACTGTGCTTGCACTGATTTATGTAACCATGAAAACCCAAAAAACTGCTACTGGGAAGATATGGCAAGATCCCTCTTTTGTTTGAGTACGTATATATAGTCCCAAGTGGCAATAAAGGGGCTTGCTTGCTGGTTTATTTATGGTCACCCTATGTGGGCTCTGAGTGTGTTTTTGCAGTGGGTTTACCACCACCAAAACTTGCCTTGCTTAAAAAACTTGGCAATGACACTCCTCAAATTGTAAGTTCTTGAAAAGTGAGAATTCTGTTTTTCATTTACTGACTAGTTGATTTTTCTTCTAGGGGAAAGTTCAGTCAATGCTGAGTGACTGTCTTACTGACCTTACCATAATCAAATAATTCATCCTGCAAGAACATCATAGCATTTCTAAAGGTAATTACAAAGTTAAATTCTTCTGAAAAATTAACAGAAACAGTTGTTTTCTATAATTAAATTGGAAATATGAATGGCTTCCAACATGTGTACCCAGCAGAAAGCCCTTTATCATTATAGAACCCCTAGCCTGGGGAATTTCCTGTTTTCTATATTATTAAATCTATGTCTTGTATCCAGCAGAGGCACTGATACAGCCACCAAAAACCTAGCTACCACTCTTCTGTTTTGTCATTAATACTAACCTACAGATTGTCAGTTGTGCAGATTGCAAAACTTTAGCAGTCTCCACTAAAGTTTTGTGAGGTATCAGATTGATACAGCAGTCTCCACTAAAGTTTTGTGAGGTATCAGATTGATACAGCAATCATGGAAACTCTCAGAGAACCATCTCAACAGCATGAATCTTGAAGCCGGCTGAACAGATATTCTCTATTCCCTGAAGTCTCACCCAGAAGTTTCTTAATCACCAGTTACAAGTTACTTATGGGTAGGAACTGCTTTCCTCTTTGCTTTCTGACTCATCCCAGTAAGCATCCTGTGTATCTGTGGTATTGGGTCATTAAACAAAAGATCAAGGTGGTGGATAAAAGCTGTATATTCTTTATGTTACATTCCAATGCTTTCAAGTTTTTTGCTTTCTTGTGTGTGCAGCATCACTTCTGTAGTCAATGTCAAGTCTTGGAGGACAGGGAACATGTTTCTTCATAAGACTGAGGACACACATGTTGTACCATTCCAGATGCCACATGGCTCTTTCTGAGAAAAGAAATGACACTCTTATATTTATTTTGGCTCAGGGATTTTTCTCATGTTCATCAAAGATTTTAGTTACTTTGCCCTTTTCATGTGGAAGATGATTCATTTGATAGCCAAGTTAATATTTATTTTGAATAATGTGAACTTAATAAATTTTTGAATGCAAAAATTATAGCCAAAAAGTAAAGAAACTTAGAAACATTATAGGACAATGTGACAGTCGGTAGAATATGTGTAAATGTTAAATAATTCATACATTGTTTAATAATTTGTGAATAAATACATGATGGAACATTTAGAGTTAGGCAAAATTTTCTAGAGGATCCATTAAACAAGTGCATGGTCAATCCTACTGTGTCTGCAAGAACTTCTGAAGAAATTTTTATCCTGAAAAATAGCAGTATATGTAGCTAAACTTCAGTTACCAGTATGAATGAAAACATTCCAGTGTTTCTATTAGTGAATTATTTTTATTTAGACTTTCTCACATGTAAAAATGAGATTTTGAGACAAGTTAGAGGATAGATTTTTGAAGGGAAGGTACTGACATGTGCTTACTGCCCTCAACAAATGTCTGTGGGCTATGATCATATGATCATGAATATTCTCTGCTATCTTATTTCAGAAATATGTATAGTTTCCAATCTTAAAGACATCATGGTCTGGAAAAGTCATTTCTTGCACATCAGGCCAGGCATATGTTTTACTTACACATTCAATTATATTTGCAGCCTTGAAGGATGTAAAAAAATATGCTTGCTTCAGACTATAAGAAATTGAGGCTCTTCAGCCACTCTCCTTACTTGAGCCCACTCCTACTTCTTTGGAGTGTACTTTCTCTTCAATAAACTACCTCTTTGTTTCACCTTAAAAAAAGTATAAAATAAAAAAAGAAATTGAGAACTCTTTAATGTTTAATTATGTTAATCAGTTTCTGTTTTTCCTGGAGATAAAATGCCCAAAAATATATCTAGTGTTTCATGGTCCCTTTCATAAAAGCAGAGATATATATTAAATGACAGAAAACAGTTAAATATAATGTGTTGTTCAGTCTGAAATGAAATACTCAGAAAAAGTAGAAAGTTCATTGTCTGAGCAACTTGGTTAAATATTTTATAATACATTCACCAAAATTTGAATAGGAGCAAAAATGAAAGAAAGTTGTTTCACACTGTCATGGAAACAACTTAAGTCCCCTGTAATAACTGACTGAATACCAAACCTGTGGTACACATACATACACAATGGAATATTACTAAGCTTTAAGAAAAGATGAAAATACTGCCATTTGGAACAACAGGGATAAACCTTGACATCATCATGCTAAGTGAAATAACCCAGACAAAAAGAAGAGAAACCATGTGACTTCACTTATTTGTGGAATATAAAAATGAGAGTAACAAAGAAAAAACTCATGAACACAGTCAATAGTTTAGTGGTTAACTGAGGATAAGTGGAAAAAGCAGTGGGTGAAGAACAAAGGGGAGACCAATATACAGTGATGGAAAGAGAACTGACTGAGTGGTGAACACATAATGCAACACATAAATGATGCACTGTAGAATTGTACACCTGGAACCTATGTCATTTTTGTTAATCAATGTCACCTCAATAAATTTAACAATAAAAATGAAAAAAAAGTGGTTCTGTAAAATGAGTTTTTTTTTACATACTATTCCTCATCTTTGATACAGTAATAACCTGTGGGCCAATACTAGCTCACAGAGTATTAACAGAATGATTGTATTATGTAGATTTGAGAAATGAACTGCCACCTACTTCTCTCTTTGTGTGTGTGTGTGTTTGTGTGTGTGTGTGTGTGTGTGTGTGTTTGTTTTGCCACCAGAACTTATCTGCTTCTTGTCTGTAACAGTTGAATCCTGTTTGTTATGAAAATAAGTGTACTTAAAACCACCTCTTATTTTAGATGAGTACAAGATACCTAGAAGTGAAATGTAAGCAAAATATGAGTCTTTAGCATGTATTTAAGGTCTTTTCTGTGATAAGTGAAATCTTTGTGCCAGACTGTCTGAATTATTTTTGAAAGTAAGAAGACGGTCAAAAGTTTAAGGAAATCTCAATCTCTCCTTATCTTCTCCCTCTCCATTTTGCTCCTACTTCAGCTACATTTGGAGATAGAAACTATCTTCACTGAGAGGCACATGAGGGCCCCAGAAGTGGGTATTTATGCCCAAACAGCCTACAGAAAACAAAATAGTTGTTTATCTCTTGTGTTCACTGAAGAGTTGTCTTTCAGATGTAAATCTACTTTTTGACCTGTTGTTCACTGCCAGGAATATCAATTTTCACAGGAAGTTTGATCACAAAATTAAAACTTTTACCTGGGTTATTATATTTTTAAATATTATACCCACTTTTGGAAAAATAGGGTTTTGTTTCCAGAATATTAGAGTGCACTCTGGAGACCAAATCTCATGGCCTGGTGAGAACCCAGGTTACAGATGGTGCTAGAACTTCAGAGTTTCTTACTTCTGTGTCTCGTCAGCACCTCTGCCTCCTCCAAGCCAAAATGTGGAAGTGGCTGACTACCCTTATTCTTCATGTTTCATTATTCCATAGTAAGAGAAGTCCAGCATAATGGTCCTGAGTTTAACCCTGGAAGGAAGATTCATTGTACCTGCTTGGAGCTGGGGCCAGCCCTAAACCAAGCAATTATGGTTAAGACTTGGGAACTATGGTGCTCAGAAAATAGAATCAGCATGTATAGCATTCTCACCCCTGTGGTAACCAGGTGGGTGGGGGGAAGATGTGGGTGTGCATCTGGGTATTCAAAACAGAGGGTTGAGTGTGCAATTAGTGTTTCTTGTACAGAACAACAAGTCATTATGTTAAAGTTAGTGCCTTAATGTGATTTACTGAGGATATGTTTTCTGAGATAGACTATTGTAGTGACCAAGTGGCCTTGGCAAGTCAAGAATATATTACATTCTGGGGGTATAAGTGGGTGGTCAAGAGCCCTGGGGCTTTGCCAGGATTTTACATGAATGCCCTTAGGCCTTTGTTTGTTTGTTTGTTTTCATAAATGACAGGGCTCGATTAAGTGGCCAGCAGAGAACCCACAAAGTCATAACTGCTGTGTCTATTTGTGGCATCATTTGTCATAGAACATAATAAATTGATGGTAAGGCTTATGATGATAGCACATGAGTTGCATGTGCCAATTAAATAAGGCTTTATCATATAAAATAAAGGCATTAATGTTTTTAAATGTAGTGTGGCTAAAATTAGAATTTCCACCAAATCTTTCTTTTCATTTTCAGGACTGTGTACTGCTTTTTAGCTTGATAATTCACCCCTATATCTCATTAGGCTCCACATCCTTGTTACATGTTTTTGTGGAATACTAAATATTAATATTATTCTCCTTCATCTACCATACTTTCATCTCGATTTCAGCTTCACTTTATGTCCACTTTGCAGAAGAAAATACAAAGTTGAGCCACAGTTAATAAATTTTTTGTCAATCACTAAAGTCTAGGTTCCATTTTACCACAAGATGGAAAGAAGATAAATAAATTAGATCTAGCAAGAAGCCTGAATATTAGGACATGCATAGAATTTTTTAAACTCCATGAAGAGGGAGGACAAATCCTCCAGGTGGTAACACAATATTGGCATCATTCACTCCTGGGGCATTTGTTGGGCATTGGTTCTCAGCCAGCCATCCTGGCTTCCTGGCACAATGCTGCCATTCCAGCTGATTCTGCTGCCCCTACAATCCCTTCATGTAACACATTATTTCTGTGGAAAAGACTGCATATTGGTAAACAAACTGACATTTCTGACAGTTTCATTTCTCATTCTCTACCACCCCATAACTGGGACTCCTGTCTGTGGAAAGAGCACCTAATTGTTGCTATGGTTTTGGGGGGGTTTTAAAGTACCAGGTGTTACCAAGAAAGATACTGAAGAAGTGAATTTCACAGATGTAATTTTATCATCATTGTTCTGTGATTTATGAGTCCGTACTACATTAAGCCAAACAAACATTTTCTTCCAATGTTCTAAAACTAATAAAATATTCAGTGAGATTCATGTAAAGGAGGCATGTTGAACCTGTGGCCCAGGATGGATTTAAATGCAGCCAAACACAAATTCTTAAAAAAATATGAGATATTTAGGGAACTTCACTTTTTCTTATATCATGAGCAATTGTTGTTGTTAGCATTTTTTCTGTGTGGCTCAAGACAATTCTTCTTCCAATGTGGCCCAAGAAAGCCAAAAGTTTATTTACCATTGATACAAAGGATTCTGTTTTAGTGAAAGTGGTAATTTAAAACACCAGTTTATCTCAAGGCTTTCAATTATAATTGAAGCACTGTTAATCTTTTGCTTGGTAAATCCTGATTTTTTTCTTTTTCTTAGAGAAATTTTAAAAGATGGCACACTTATTTTATTGAAATTTGATTCTTCATAGTAACACTGCAAGGTTTTAATTACAATTGTAAGTTGAAATACAGTTAGAAGTTGGATGAAATTCAGCATAGTAATTTCCTTTATGTGTTCTGCATGTTCTGAGGAAGGGACTGTGAATTTGTGCAGATGATGATGATGAGACAGGAAAAGAGTTAACAAAAATGAGCTTGAGGGGACTCATAGTTTAGCTGAGATTGGGTAGCTACGAAACCAAAGAACTGATACTGCTACTGCTTCTTTTTTTTTTTTCCTGAATTATTTTTTTAAATCCATTTTTATTGTTAGACTTATTGGAGTGACATCTGTTAGCAAGGATTACATAGGTTTCAGGCATACAATTCTACAGTGCATTGTCAACTTGATGTATAATAAGTCCACCACCTAATGTGACTTAATCAGTGAGCCTGACTGTGAAAAACAAGCTTATCTGAGCTTGGTCAGCTGCAAGGAAAAGTATACTAAGGCCCCAATCCCATCTGCAATTTTTAACAGGTGACCAGGACATATCATTTTGATATTAAAGAACCTGCCTGTAGTTTTCCTGTATAACAAGAGCTAACCGAAAGTTCGGGACAACTGTCTGCCTTAGTCCCTGCCACATACAATTTCTCTGCCATACTCCTCTCATTAAATAAAATGTTCAAACTTCAATTTCTAGATGCCTTGTGAATTCTTTCACATTCTGCCAATGGCCAAGGGCATCCAAAAACCACAATAGAAGAAATCACATGACTATTTTTTTCTGATTGTATTAATTAATATAACTTTGTAATTTTGTTGGTGTTCACAAAAAATTCTTCTATGCTTATTAAAGGGAAGAGATCACTGAAAAAATGTTCAATTTTAAGGTATGACTACTTATCTTTATTACCTATAGGAGTGTCCATTGAGGGGTTTTAATTAGGAAAACTGGAGGCATTGTGTGTTGTGAAAAATTGGGCTCCAATTTTGAAGTAATTTTAGAATAGGGTATCCTGTGATACACATGCTCTGTGTTTTGATGAATTTGTATTTTTTGGTGTATCATCACTTTATTCCCTGATTATATCCAAGTCAATTTAAACCTGATAAAAGTTGAGGATGTATGTACATTTTTTATAAGCACTTAATTATGTCTCTTGAATAGAGAAATGGAGAGAAATACATTCATTTGTGTCTGTCAAATAACTAAAATGTAAATTATGTTAAAATGTCTTTTGATTTCTCCTATGTATAAAGTCAACAGGGGAACCAAAGAGGGTATTTTTTGTCAAGATGAACTGTGGTTTCTCTGAGCACTTTTTGGTTTGCTTACTTTCATGGGAAAGGTTGACAAGTATCTGAATGTGTTAAAGGTGTTATTTCTTCATTGGATTATCTGCATTGGCCTTTCATTGACAAATTTACATGCTTTATATTTTTCTCTGATGTCTTTACTTTGTATAGGTACTGTATTGAAGATTTTTTCTGCATGTGCTGAGCACATGTTTTACATTAGCAATAGCTATTTTCTGTCAGTCTAATCAAACTATCATATATTGCAATTTATAATGTTCTCCAATGTATAATGCACACCCACATTTTTGGCCAAAAATTTCAGAAAAAATATTTTTATTGTAATTTTAAACTTTAATTTGTTTATATTTAGGTACTTAATTTTGTATTATGAAGAAATATTAGCATGAATTTTAACATAGTTTGGTATAAGAAATTTCATGTAACACCTAACTTATGGGTATAAAAATTTTAAAAACATTTATATACCTTATTTTGCAGGGTATAATGAGAAAATTTTGGGGGGAAAATAACTATGTGCATTATACATGAGTAGTACTAATTTTGTACGTATATAAAAGTTTTTTAATTATTTTATTTATGCTGAGTTAAAATTGTAACTCTAGAAATCAACATCATTATCCATATGTGAAATAATACCCTTGAATATGATAATCAGTTTTGATGAAGTTACAACAAACTTGCAATGAAAGCAATTTTGGCCAACAATTCAACAGAATGAAATAAAGAGCGAAGTACAGTTTTCCACAGAGTAAGTGACTCTGACTTGATAAGATAGGTGATGTGGACTTCATTACTACTGGGTGAACAGCACATTTCTTTTTGTATACTTTAAGCAAGAGCTTACAATGCAGGTGAGAGCTTTCCAAAAATTATTGGAAAATATCTTGGCAAATGTCAAAATGGTTTGTGTACACATCAAGCTTTATGCTAACAGTTATTAAATATTTTAAAGAGCATGGAAACAGGGCTGCCAAGAAACACTTTGGACCGTCTCCCAGAAAGAGTGCATCAGATAGTGGAGGCAACAAGAAGGAAAGCTTCTTCAGATACTAAGACAAAAGAAAACAATGTGAGGGAAACCTCCAAAGTGATAGGAGGTGGAACAGGAGGTGAAGACCTGGATTCCAGAGCAGCATCAAAGTGAGATCTCTGTTTCAACCAAAGTCATAAAAGAAGAGGCCAAAATAAGTGCATGAGAAACAAAATGGATGATTTCTCGAGGACACCTAAATGTTGCTTTAACTTTATGAAAAGAGGAAGTTTGAGCATGAGGAAATGAACAAGACTTGAGCCAAAACTTCTAGCAGCGTATGAGAATTGAGTTTTGGAATTTCATTCTTATGTTATCAATCTTTGAAAGATTTCCAACTTTGAGCTGTCTCAAATTGCCAATGTGGATGAGATCTCACTCATTTGATGTGCCATGTGAGAAAATTGTGGATGTCAAAGGACTAAATACTGTGGCTGTTAAAACTAGTGGACATGAGAAAATCAGATTTCACTGCTGTTCCAATTTTTTGGGCAGATGGGACAAAGCTACCACTTATGATCATCTTTAAAAGAGAACTATTTACGAAAGAAAAGATTTTGATTGGAGTTATTGTACATGTGCATGGAGCAACTAAATGAATGAAGAAGGCTTGAAACCTGGTTTAACAAAGTAGGTCATAAATGCTGGAGGATTACTGAAAAAAACTTGTTTGCTTGTTTTTTACCACTTCAAAGCCCAGGTTGCACAAAGTTAAAAAGGAATTACAGTGGACTTGAAAATTCATTTAGCTGTGGAAGCTGGTGGAATAACTAGCCAACTGTAACTTTTTGATATGTCAGCAAACAAGCCCATTAAGGCCCTAATGAAAAATGAGGGGATATCATGGATGTAGTCAGCAGGTAATGATTTAACTCCTACAGCCAGAATAAAAAAGAAAAAAAAATTATGCATTTCCCAAGTTTGTGGTTGGATCCTAAGATCATGAAATGGGGTCAAGAAGAAAGTGGTTGTGAAGTCATTGAAACATGTGGCATTAGCAATGAAATGTATGGAACTGAGGATAATGAAGTTTATTGAGATGAGTAAAGTAAATCCTCAGAAGATGCCAGTAATGTAGAAATTGAATAAGATGATACATCATGCTTAGTGAAATAAGCCAGACAGTAAAAACAAGGAACTGTATGACTTCACTCATATGCGGAATATAAAACTGAAAGTAAAGAAAAAAGAAATGAACAAATAACCCATGGACACAATCAATAGTTTAATGTTTATTTGGGGATGAGTGGGTTAGGGAGGGGAGAAAGGGGAGGGGGTGAGAGAGGAGGGGGGGAAGCTAAATATAAGGTGATGGAAAGAGAAGTCACATTAGGTGGTGAAATTATTATACATCAAATTGGCAATGCACTGTAGAATTGTATGCCTGAAACCTATGTAATCCTTGCTAATAGATGTCATCCCAATAAGTCTAACAATAAAAATGAATTTAAAAAAATAAAAATAAAAAAGATGATACTATTGATATTGACAGTGATGAAAAGTTCTTGGCTTTCTAGGATGCATAAATATAATAAATTGTTTACTGGTACATATATTTTTTGTACCTTGTATCTATTCTTCTGTTTTGTAACTTGTATCTTTTCTTGTGTTTTCTAATGATTTGTTATATAAAATATCTTGTACCATAATATTAAAAAGATGCTAAAATGTTTTTACAATATATAAAACAAGTACCTAAATATAAACAAATAAATTTTGGAATTAAAATGGAAAAAATAATTTTCCTGAAAGTTGGGGACAACAGCATGGGTTTGCATTTTATATGGCAAAATATGGAATATCCTTATTAACTTTTGCTTGCTTGATTTACCAATTCGTAAGAGATGTATGTTTGAACATTTTTCTATTTGTGAATTTCTTCTATCAGTTCTCAGTTTTTTTCACATACATTTTGACTCATTTTTTAATAAAAACATACAAATTTAAGATTGTCAGTCTTTTATGTTGAAATTAACAAGTATCATTACAGTGAGAGTAATCTTTGTCTACATTAGCACTTTAAATATTTACTTTTTTTCTGTGTATTTTACTTTAAAAATTTATTTTAGCATTTTACTTTCAAAATTGTTTGATATATACACAAGATATAATTGTCTTTAATTCAATATGAAATATCAGTATTTAAATGGATACTTTTGTAACATGTATTGTGCAATATTACCTATACATTTTTATTTTATTTCATATTTGTTTCTTTCACTTTTTAAGAAATATAATTTTCTATCTTCTTTGAGATTGACTAAATGATTTTTATTGTTAAATTTATTGAGATGCCATTGGTTAGTAAAACTTACAGAGGTTCCAGGTGTATAATTTTACAATACATTGTCTATGTTTTGCATTATGTGTTCACTACTTAGTGTCTCTTCTCCTCCCACCACCATATATTTGATGCCCCCACCTTCTTCCTCCACAACTTCCCCCCTTACCCTCAGGTAACCACTAAACTACTGACTGTGTCCATGCCTTTATGATTCTTTTTTGCTTTCAGTTTTATATTCCACATATGAATAAAGCCCTATGATTCTTGTTATTTTTCTGTCTTGCTTACTTTTCTTAGCATGATGATCTCAAGGTCCATTCATGTTGTCACAAATGGCAGTATGTCATCTTTTTTATGGCCGAGTAATATTTTATTGTTTATATGTACCACAACTCTTTTATCCAGTCATCTATCAAAGGATACTTTGGTCGTTTCTATGATTGGCCACCATAAACAGTGCTGCAGTTAACATTAGGATCCATATATCTTTGTTGACTAAGGTTTTCAAAATTGGGAATTAGATACCCAGAAGAGAAATTTATGGGTCATATAGTGACTCTACTTTTACTTTTTGAGAAAGCTCCATGCTGTCATCTATAACAGTTATACTAATTTGCATTATCTCCATCAGTGTATAAGAGTTTTTCTCCAAGCCTCTCCAACACTTGTTATTTCTTGTCTTGTTGATATCTATTCTAACAGGCATGAGGTGGTGTCTCATTGTGGTTTTGATTTGCATCTTCCTAGAAGGTAGTGAAGGTGTGCATTTTTTCACATATTTATTTGCTGTTTGTATGTCTTCATGGGAGAAGTGTCTCTTCAGGTCCTCTACCATTTTTTTAAATTAGATTTCTTGGTTATTTGTTGTTGAGTTGCATGCATTCTTTATATATTATAGTTATTAGCCCTTTATCAGAGACATTGTTTGCAAATATTTTTCCCATTCAGATGGTTTCCTTTTCTCTTTGCTGATGTTTTTCTTTTGCTGTGTAGAAGCTAGACTATTTTATCCATGGATACTTATTTTTATCTCGAAAATTTGTGATTTCATATTCTAAGATGCGAAGTTTTACTTACACTTTGGTCTCTGTACACCAAATTTCTCTCTTGAGAATGAGCAGAATTAAGGCTGCTCCAGAATCTGATGCCCAGTATGATCCTGTCTCTGCATGAACACATTAGGACAAGGACTAGGGGTAGAAACTGAGGCACTCAGTTCTATACTCTGCTGTCAATATTTACCCTTTCTCTCATTCTTCATTCTTAAATCCCTCCCCCCTTCTCTTTCTGAAACACGCACAAGTCAGGAATTTTTGGGGCAAAAAAAGAAAGACACGGGGATCTTACAATTTCTGAGGACCTCTAGTTCCTTAGAGTTTTTGCAGGGCTTTCACAAACATCTAATTTAACCTCATTAAAAACTCTGTGAGGAAACTTTGAAAGCACAGATAGCCTTATCTCTCAGATGAAGTACAATGCTCAGAGAGAATGAGCATGTTACTTGAACATGTGGAAAAACTAGAATTGTGTCTTGACTTTCACGCTTCTGTTCTCATTTTCTTTTATGCTAAAATGCTCATAAATAATTGTAATTCATAGACCATGATTGCAGTAGCCTTACAATACAGTAAGAACACCAGGAGAAACTGTTATATTACAAGACACATTAAAATACAAGTAGCAGAAAAGTAGAATTAATGATATACAAGCAATAATAGCTGCAGAGGTAGTAACAGTAATGACAGCTTACAAATTGGCAGTAGTATGACAGGTAACAACATTAAATTGGCATAAGTGATATAAAAAGTAGTGTTTGCATTAAATGTGTTTACCTAAATCTCCTTCAAAGAGATACAGAAAGGATTTGAAAAGTGTGCTGCTGATCACACTTTCAATGTGAAAGCTAACCATTATTTTTTTCTAATTGAATATGAGAATAATGACAGTGACAATTAAAGCCACAGAAGTTCATTGGCATTTTCATGGACCTGGCACTCCATAGGCATTATTCCTAAACTTTGTCATGATTCCACAATATATGGATCACTATATTATTTTCCAGACGAGGGCAACTCATCTCAGTAAAGTAACTCAATGCAAACCAAACTCTTCATATGTATTTGAATTTAAGCCACAACAAACCTTAGGTTTATGCCTCAAATAATTTGAAATCAACATTTATGAAATAAAAACTAATGACATGAATAAATAGAAACAGACCAGTGGAAAAATATTAATTCACTGCACTCATTACTTAAGAGATAAAAGTAGACAAAATACATCACAATTTATAAGACATAAATAATATAGTTATTAAGGTGAATATAGTTAATACATGTATAATTATATACCATGGAAACAGAACATGTGCAAACATGCTCAAGTGTTTATGTGACAGTCTTTAGAAATTGGCCTTTTATTAGGCCCCAAATAAAGCCTCACTAGATATCAAATATGCATAAACACTACAGACAGCATTAGAAAAATTCAGAAATTTAAAAAAAAAACAATTAGAAAATAGAACCAATCCTAAAAGCCTTTATAAGAAAATTTAAGAAACTTCCATTTAACAACACTTTAGTTAAGAATAAATGAAAACTTCAAAACTTAAGGTGACAAATATGTAAACATAACAATGAAAACATGATATCATAATCCACAAAATTAGTTTGTAAAACCATAGAAAAAAATTTTTAATTCATTTTTATTGTTAGACTTATTGGGGTGACATCTGTTAGCAAGGATTACATAGGTTTCAGGCATACAATTCTACAGTGCATTGTCAACGTGATGTATAATAAATTCACCACCTAATGTGATTTCTCTTTCCATCACCTTATATTTAGCTTCCCCTCCTCTCCCACCTCCTCCCCTTTCTCCCCTCCCTTCTATGCCATATATTTTTGCATTTATCAGCAAGCATAAATAAAATTGCATCAATTAATTATTAAATTTATAAAACTACAAAATCAACACAAATTTAAGGAACACATAACAGGAAAATTAATAAAGATAAAGGCAGAAATCATTTATGTAGCAACAAAAAATAGACAATTACTAAATTCAATAGTTGTTTTTAAATACCAAAGACCAACAAAAATGAAAACAATAAAGTATTCATAAAGAATAATAAGGAAGAAGTTACTACAATATGAGGGAAGTAAAAAATAGGTAAAAGGAAGCTTTCCTGAACTTTATGCAAATAAAAGTAGATATCTAGAAAAGAACACATTTCACCCAAATTGACCCCCATAGAATGGAAACATTCTAAATAGACCTGTTAATAGAGAACAAATGAGGTATTCAGAGAATCCACTGCATTTCTGCAAAAGTGCGTTTAGCAGTGTAATTTTAACAGCATATTTCTAACAATTTGAGAAAGCGACACTTGACAAATATTAGAATTGTATGCCTGAAACCTATGTAATCCTTGCTAACAGATGTCACCCCAATAAGTCTAACAATAAAAATGAATTTTTTTAAAAAAAGAGTTTCTGATCAGAAGGAGGTAAAAGGGAAAGAAAAAATTTTAAATCATTTTGTAAAGCTGGTAAAACTTTAAGCTCAATCCCAACCAAGACACAACAGAACAAATATGGGCCAAATTCACTTAAAATTTTTGTATTTAGTTTATATTAGCAAACATAACCCATAGCCCCATTCAAAATGTTGCACTGTGAACAGGTGAAACTTATTCTAGAAGTACAAGAATAAGTCAAGATTATAGAACTTACCAAAACAATCCTCCATTTGAATGGAATGAAGAAAAAACTTATATATCATCTTTGCCAGAACAAGGGAAAAGGTGTTTGATAAAATTGAAAATTTATTCATGATTTAAAACTCTTAATAAAATAAAAGTGTGCTAGAGTCTACACATTTTCTACTTACAGTCTTCAATTTAAGATCCATCTGTGACTTTATGAGGGATCTTTCCCAAAGCAAAATGCCATGTGCTCTGTGAGACCTGCAGCAAAAATAGAAGTGGTCAGCCTTGACTTGTGTCTTTGCCATTTTTCACAGCCTGGTATATGTGTGGTGTGGTACTTAGACTGAAAACATCTAAAAATAGATAAAACCTACTGTATCTCATCAGTTTATCAATAGGGAAAGGTTTTAAATTAGTCACAATAGTTATAATTATGATGGAGACTTAAGAAAAGAGAACAAAATAAAATTGTTAAAGACCCTCACAGGGTTGCTAAGACTTGGGAGGGATATTTTGGCTGTGGAGTTCCTTCCTGAGAAGCATGTTGTCCCCGCTCCACATTAGGCTTCCAGCCCAGGTTTTCAGTACTTAGGAGCGAAGTCCCCACAACTTCTGACTGTGAAAACCAGTGGAGATTGTGGTTTAGTAAGATGGAAAAAGAAAGTTTTTATTCTGCAATGGGCACCATCTCCAGCCAGATGTTGATCCAAACACAAAAAGCCCTTGCTTGATCATATGGGTATGACAGTGAGACATATTTGGTCTATGGTAATGACAGCAACTTAGTGGTCTGTGGACCTTCCAGAAACTACATCCTCCTGGGGACTGCCTGGGACCACTAATGTGGATATTCTGGTTGCTTGAGAAATATCCGGGACTGGGATCTTCTCTTTCCAACCATGATATTCATAGACAGATACACTTCAAAGTGTCATGGAGAGAGAGCAAGACACTGAACACGGATGATAAATGGTTCTGCCTGTTGATGGAGGAGAGTCAGGACAGGTAACCTGTTACAAAAAACACACTTATGTAGTGGGGTAGCCCTGGATTTTCCATTTCTGGTGGCCATCCATTGTTAGTACATCTTATGTCAAGGGCTTCTTCCAGTTCATTTTCTTGGAGAGTATAAAGATGACAGTGCTTGCAGGTCTGTTAACATATTCATTCATGTGCTGTAGTAAGCAAAGGATCTGGCTCATATCAGAACCTCAGTTCATGGTGGTGATGTTTTTACATCTATATTGAGACCTTTGATTTGAGGCTGTCTTTAATTTCCAGTTCCAATTTAATGGTGTATGTTTTTACTTTAAACCAGTGACTCTAACTGACTGTTATCCTCTCTAAATAATCACACACACACACACATCCCCCACACCTTTGTAGAAGTTTAAGTCATTAATTTGACAAGCACTTAATAATATCCTATTTTGTGGAGCTTCTGATACTGCATGAATGACTCATCTTTTCCTAAACTTCTGGGTATAATTAACCAACGAGTCCAAATATTAGAAGCACTAAGAAAGGACTCCCTTTTCCATGCTGGGACCTGTATAAAATTTGTGATAATGGATTTTAAGGCATAAAGACTTAGAATTCTCTGGGTCTGCCTAGTGAGCTGAGTAAGGAATGCTTAAAGTATACATGTGTTCTGAGTGCGTTTTCTCAGTCTATGATAAAAAATAAATAGGATAAATAAAATAAACATTGAGAAAAATCTCAGATAATTCCAGGGAAACATATAAGTTACTTTATTTTCCCATATGCAGAATTTTACTCCATTTTTGCGTTAACCAAAGTCCACAGGGTCTCTCAGCAGCATCATGAACTGTTACCCAGGAGGGCAAAGTTATCAGAGCCAGGCTTTCAGGGGTACTGGAATGAAACCAGTGGGATCTTCCAATTACTAAATTTGCAAAAGGTGAATGAGCATTCTTGATAATTGCATCACTGATGGAACTCATTAATGACTTTTAATATTGCCAAACATACCCCTAATTTATCTGAAATTCCTCTTTTGCCCTTAGAATAATGCAGTGCAGTACTTTTTACCTTAAAATGAGGAAATAGATGCCCCGGGGTTTAACATGCCCAAGAAATCAACTATCTCAAAGCTAACCCACTCTTCTTACACTTTCACCTTGGGATCTGACCTCCAGCTTGTGACAATAAATCACCATTGCTTAAGCCCCTGGTTGGTGGTGCATTTCTGTGGAAGTTCTAGCTCACTAACATCCCCTGCAGCTTCAGTGTAAAAGTCCAGTTCAAACTCAGCCCTCTGTGGCCTCCTGAGATCTGACACTTTAGCAACACTCCATCCCAGGCATGCTGGTCAGAGCAAACTCCTTGTATTTGTTGAGTCAGGACATTCTCTGTCCACTCTTGCCTTTGTTCCTTCTTGGTCAATGCTTTCTCTCTCTGCAGAGCAAATCCACACACTGCACATCCACTATCCTGACATGGCCCACAGCCTTCACAACCTGGTACTGAGGTGTGATTGACAGCTTGTACATTCCATCAGACCAGGTGCTCTTGGAGGACCAGTGATGAATCTCCATTTTGCAAAATATGTACAACTTTCTCAACCTGCACCTAAAAAATCTAAGGAGGGTTTTGTAAAATTTAACCTCTCCCTAGCCTTCGGCTTCATTCTAATAAACATGGCGACAATTCTTCCATGATCTTTAGATCAGGCAAATGAAAATGAAGGTCACCTACTCTAATCTGAAAGTTACTTTTCCTCTCTTATTGAACAGAAAGTAAGCACATTTATTTTACTTTGCATTTACAGCAAAAATATAATAATATTCACTGATTTTTATGAAAATAAAATCTCCCATGAACTTGAGTAGGTATTTAAGTGCTTGTGTATTTGAAGAGTGATGCTGTCTTGTCTAGCATCAGAAGAGATAGAAATAGGCACAAGTGGCTTTGAATATTAATACTAATGACACAGTTCACTTTGGTGAACACCCCTGAGAAACTCTGAGAATATGAAAGTTGCTTTCCCAGCAGCATAAGATTTCTCTCTTGTCCCACTCTCTCTCGTCCACCTCCAACTCACATCATATTTTCAATCTCCAGGCCAGCAGTCAGTAAAGACTGTACAAAAAGATGAAGCCAGTCAAGAGTCACAAAATAAACTTGTATTTCAGCCAAAATATCTTTTAATAGAAACACCTTATGAAAGGAGAGGATCAAACTACATAAGAAAAAATACATTTAAAATGTGTATTGAAATTACAAATCACACTTCTCTATGTGATTACCAATTGAAAGGCATTCAAACAGCTCTTTGATGCATCAAAGTGTTAATGGCACAAAATGTACTGACATTTCAAAAGTACAAGTCTAATTTGTTTTTGTTTTTCCATCACTTGCCAATTATTTCATGTATAGGCATACAAGTGCATAACTCATTAGCGTATGGTTTTTACAAGATTGAAATGCACCCATAGTAAAATAAGCAAAGAAAGTGAGATCAGGAATGTGGCAGGCACTCACTCCTACCTGAAGGTGTCTGGATTGAAGACAGAATTGCAGCCTGCAGGAAGGACAGACACCTTAGGCTTCCTGATTCACACACCACATGCTCTTCAAGCTGGGAAGCACCATAAAGTCTGTTTTAGTGCAAGTCCCTTCATTCTACTTGGCATTTTTGGCAACACAACTCATGATTTCTTCATGTTGCTTATGTTCATCATGGCTTGGGTTCAATATAAGGGATAAAGAAAGAGAAGTGTGATGCGATTATGACAATTGAAATTTCGTAGAGAATTGCCTTTTTCTCTCATGTAGGAGGTGTTTAAATTATTTTCTTTTCCGTCTATTTTTGAAAAACGTCAGAAGAAGGAAAGATGGTGACTGGAGGGGAGGTCCCTAAAGCCTCTACCAGAAAACACAATTGAACAGCTGTCCAGGAGCCAAGAAAGAGGAAACTGAGTGACAAAATGGCTGTTGAGAAATCCACAAATTGCAAGTAAACACCTGAAGGTTGGAGAGAAGCGGGCGAGTTGGGGAGAGGGAAGGGAGCAGAGACTACAACAGGATCCGAGCGGCGCAGTTTGGGAGAGGGGAGAAGCCACTGGGGAGCATGACTTTGGAGCTGCATGCTGGGGACGGAGTTTGGGAGCCAGCCTCTGAAACTTTTGAGTGGTAGGAGGGCTGAGCGAGAGCTCTGAACTGCAAAGATGACACCCCAGCTCTAGGCCCACTGGAGACCTACACAGGGATGCAGTTCCTGTTCCCATCCCACTGCAAATGTGACCCTGCTGTCTCAGGCTAGGCCCACAGCTTTGTACTTATGGAGCGTGCACTTCCTCGTGCACCCCAGGGTTCTGAAAGCAGTGTGAGCCCGTAGAAATCCAGATGCTGAATCAGGGCTAGGAAGAAAGACTGATTTGATAGCATTCACCCGAGCCAGCAGAAACAAGCCTTGGAACAGCTTCCCCCAGCAAAGGGCAGAAGGCAGAGCTGAACTTGGAGCGCCTTTTGTTGGCCTCTCCCCAGGATATATGCGCATAGCCTCCAAAACCAGTGGGAGATCAGAAACAAGAAACAAAGAGCGCTCTCTCGCCCAAAACTTGACCTCCAGTGCCACCTAGAGTCTGCCCTAAAGCAAGACACCACAAAAGCAATAATGTGGGCACTGAACATAAAGCCTTCATGTCAAAGAGAAAGAACTCAGTGGACAGGATGAATTCCTTAAAAGCTAAAAATCCTCAGATAGAACATGAAATTTACCCAGAAGACACCTTGACAGAACTGGAAGGGTCTGATTTAAGTGACAGAGAATTTAATGCAGCCATTTTAAACGCTGTGAGAGAAATGAAAACCTATTGGCAGAATACCATAGCTGAGACAAATAATATAAAAAAGGATATAAACAACATAAAAAAGGAACTCTGTGAGCAAAAAGAACAATTTAACAAAGAAATTCAAAACATAAGAAAGATTAAGAAGGAGATGAGAGAAATAAATGATAAAAGAAGTGAGAAATGATATAACTACCATAGGAAACAGGATAAAACAGATGGAGGAAGGAATTAGTGATATTGATGATCAGAATATGGAAACAGCTCAGAAAGAGGAAGAGAGGGAATATAGAACCGAAAGGATTAAAAGAACTCTGCAAGAACTATCTGACTCCATGAAGCAAAACAACACCAGGATAATTGGAAAAGAAGAAGGGGCAGAGCAATCTACAGAGAGCATACTCAAATGAATCATAGATGAGAACATTCCAAACCTATGGAAAGATCTGGAAGCCCCAGTTCAAGAAGAAAACAGGTCTCTCAGATACCTGGACCTGAACAGATCTTCTCCAAGACACATGGTACTAAAGATGTCCAAAACTAAAGACAAAGAGACAATTCTCAAAGCAGCCAGTGAAAAAAGTACTATAACTGTTAGAGGAAAACCCATCAGGTTGGCATCAGATTTCTCAGCAGAAACTCTACAAGCCAGGAGAGAGTGGAACCCAATATTCAAAAATTTAAAAGAGAGAAACTTCCAGCCAAGCATAAATTATACAGCAAAATTATCTTTCAGATATGAAGGTGGAATAAAGACCTTCTCAGACAAACAGAAGCTGAGGAAATTAGCCAGCACGAGGCCAGCACTCCAAGAAATACTGAAGTAGACTCTTCAGCCTGAAACAAAACATCAGGAAAAATGGAACAAAGTTGGAGCAACAAGAAAGAAACAAAAACAAACAAACAAAAACAAAGAAAGAAATGAGTAATGACCACAAGAAATCATCACATATCAATTATCACTCTAAATGTTAATGGACTGAACTCACCAAAAGAAAGACACAGAGTAGCAGACTGGATTAAAAAACAGAACTCATCCATATACTTTCTCCAAGAAACACACCTCAGCTGTAAGGACAAACACAGACTCAGAGTGAAAGGATGGGATACAATACTCCAAGCAAATGGTAAACAGAGAAAAGCAGGAGTGGCCATACTGATATCTGATGAAATAAACTTCAAGTTAAAAAAGATAGTAAACGATAAAGATGGTCATTACATAATGATAAAAGGCACAATGATACAACAAGAGGAGCTGACACTAATCAACATATATGCCCCCAACCAGGATGCACCAAAATATACAAAGAAACTACTAACAGACTTGAAAGGAGAAACTGATGAATACACAATCATAGTGGGAGACTTAAACACCCTGCTAACAGCCATGGACAGATCATCCAAACAGAAAATAAATTAGGAAATAACAGCTCTAAATGACACATTACAGCAATTGGACATAATAGATATTTACAGGACACTTCATTCAACAAAATGAGACTACACCTTCATTTCTAGTGCTCATGGAACATTCTCAAGAATAGACCACACACTGGGACACAAAAGTTGCCTCAGCAAATTCAAGAAGATCGAAATCATACCAAGTGTATTCTCAGACCACAAAGCTTTGAAATAGGAGATCGATTGTAAAAGGAAAGTAGAAAAAAACCACATACACGTGGAGATTAAACAACAGCTTATTTAAAAAGGACTGGATAAAAGAACAAATAAAAGATGAGATTAAAATTATATAGAAATTAATGGCAAAGAAAATACGACGTATCAGAATTATTGGGACACAGCGAAAGCGGTATAAGAGGGAAATTTATATCACTACAGGCCTATCTTAAGAAATAAGAAAAATCACAAGCAAACATCTTAGCATCCCATCTTAAAGAACTCGAAAAAGAAGAGCAGACAAAACCCAAAGTCAGCAGAAGGAAAGAAATAATAAAAATGAAAGCAGAGCTATACCAATTACAGAACAAAAGGACAATAGAAAAAATTAATATAACGAAGAGCTGGTTCTTTGAGAAAGTATACAAAATTGACAAACCCCTGGTGAGACTAATCAAAGGACGAAAGGAAAGAACACAAATATCCAAAATTAGAAATGAAAGGGGACAAAGGTTTTCAAGTTCTTTGGGTAGATCCCCAGAAGTGAGATTGCTGGGTCAAATGGTAGCTCCATTCCCAATTTTCTGAGGAACCTCCACACTGCCTTCCACAGTGGTTGTACCAGTTTGCACTCCCGCCAGCAATGTACCAGAGTTCCTTTTTCTCCTCATCCTCTCCAGCACTTGTTATACTTTGTCTTGTTGATAATAGCCATTCTCACAGGCGTGAGGTGTTATCTCATTGTGGTTTTGATTTGCATTTTCCTGATAGCTAATGAGGATGAGCATTTTTTCATATGTCTGCTGGCCATTTGTATTTCGTCGTGGGAGAAGACTTATGTACCCCAATGTTCATTGCAGCGCTGTTCACAGTGGGCAAAACATGGAAACAACCAAAGTGCCCTGCGACAGATGACTGGATAAAGAAGCTGTGGTACATATACACAATGGAATATTACTCAGCTATAAGAAAAGATGAAATATTGCCATTTGCGACAAAATGGATGGACCTGGAGATCATCATGCTTAGTGAAATAAGCCAGACAGAAAAAACAAAGAACTGTATGACTTCACTC
>PVJL010011463.1:0-42798 GCA_004026885.1 Lyroderma lyra | reverse complement strand
CAAATGACATTACTTGGAAAATGTAAAAAGAGTCACAGAGTTTAAGAGGCTCCTTTATGTTTCCTTTTTCCCAGAGAAGAGAACTGCATAAACACCTCCAGTTTGTAAACAGCACTCTCCCGGACTCAGGGACGAGGCCAGGATCTGCATGAGCCACTGCTGATGGGCTGATGGCCGCGGTGCAGCCTCTATCAGGGGCCTGTTTGTGGCCTTCAGCAGGTCAATGCCACTAGTGAGGCTGTCCTACACGGGATGAGTTCTGTGCTCAAAAGCATGTCCCCAACACCTAAATGCCAGGTACGGTGAAAGTACTGAGGACAGACTGTGACACACTGATCTCTGAGGTGGCTGTCACCCTTGGAGCACACACTGTACCGCTCTGTCTTGTAGGGACCTGAGAGCTGACTGTGCCCTTTAAGGAAAGCTGACTCATACTAAAGAGGTTGTGGGCTCCGGTCATCCTCTTAACCTGAGTCATTGCTTTGTCTTTAACTGACCAGACTCCCTGCAGTGACAGTCCTCAAGAACAACAACCCTGACCTACATGGACAATTTCAAGGAGGCAGTAACGTGTCCATAACACTAAGAAAGAACAACTGGGGCAGAGACTTAGGTCCGGTGGTAGAGAACTGAGGCACGGGACAGAACAACAGACGGAGTAAATGAAATCCACAGAGCTGTCCGCTTTAACCCAATAAAGTTGCACAAAAATTACTCAACTATGGATTTAGACTCAGGGATCTTTGCCATACTGCTACTTCCCCTAAATACTAAAAACTAAACACAAAATCTCATATATCAGCTCATACTAAAAGAATAAATCTCTTTCTTGAGATTTATTCCAATTTAATATCCAAGGACCATCTCACCATAATTTTCCTGATTGGGTAGCAAAACTTCAATAGGATTCTGCATCAGACTACTTCTGTATCCCTGGCAAAATGAGACAGGTGCCCTTTAGATGCCAGGAAACATCACGCTCTAAAGAGGACGGGGCTGCGCGTGTGCACCACTGCCTGTGGGATGCACTCCTGAAGCACATGCCCTCAAAGCCAGGATGGAAGAGCCAGTCACGGGATTGTGGAGTGGGGCTGAAGGACACGTTTTCTATAAGGAGGGGAGGGAACTAAAATGCAGTTTCTAACCTGGGTGGTGCCGTGAGTACTTGTTGGTCTAGGTCTTGTCCTCTGCCCCCACAAGCACCCTGCCAGGCAGCCAGGGCACACAGAGGCCATCACGAGCAGCCTCGCTGACACTGTCAGCCCTGATGGAAACCACCTTCTTTCTGACCAACGTGAAGAGAAAACTTTATTAAGTCTCAGACAGCAGTGAGCTTCTTCTTTTCTAGTCTGTTTTATGTATGAGAACAAATACCAGTATTACTTCTATCACTTAATATATGTGCACATAAAGTGTTAAGTCATCATAATACATCACCCATCAAACAATTCAGTGGCATATGTAGTTGATTGACTTAAAGTCCTTCATGCAGGCCCATTGTCAACGAGAGGTACACTTCTCTCTTCTTAGGAAGTACCAGTGAGCTTTGAAATTAGCGAGTGATGCAACATGCTTTCTTATTAAAGAATTCATCTAGGCTAGACGATTCCCTCTGAAGTCCAATTTTGAACAA
The DNA here is from genome assembly GCA_004026885.1 of Lyroderma lyra. Lineage (NCBI taxonomy): Eukaryota > Metazoa > Chordata > Mammalia > Chiroptera > Megadermatidae > Lyroderma > Lyroderma lyra. Next base: position 41,165 of record PVJL010011463.1, on the reverse strand, counting down.
AGTTAAGAAATAACACTGACTCATTTCCTTGTATTTTTTGAAGAGTGGTAGTGGGATACCGAGCTGGGATGAAATGGGCCAGAACACAATCCTAAGAAAGACCAGAACCCCATGGGCATATGTGAAGGTCATGAAGTAGGGCATGAGGGCAAGGAACTGGTGCTGCTTTTTAATACCTTAGAACTTACAGCCACCTGAACTATGAGAGCTATTAAAAAAAGACAGAATCAGAAAAAAATATATACAGCTATGTATTTTTAAAGTTATATAAGTATATATTATTTATAATTCCCAAACCTGATAAATCATATACATTTAAATTTATTTGTTTTAATATTATCCATTTCTAAGTGGTTTGTGGGAAACAAGGTAGACATTTGTATGTATGTATTTAGCTTTTTTCTTCAAAACAGTTTTTCTTCTGAGGGGAAAGAGGAGTGGGAGAAGAGGTAGGAAGGGAGGGTCAAATAGACAGTGATGGAAGGAGAATTGAGTGTGGGTGGTGAGCATACAATGCAGCACACAGGTGATGTATTATAGAATTCTACGTTGGAAATCTATGCAATTTTACAAACCAATGTCACCCCAACACATTTCATAAAAATAAATTTAACAAGTTTATTTCGCTATTATAAAAGCAAAACCTAGATATTAGAAAAAAGTAGAATAAGAGAGAATATATAAAACAAGCAAGCCAAAAAATAAAAATTCATAAAACCACCCTCTCAGAGACAGTCAGTTAATTTTTATCCTTCCTCAATTAAGCATTCATTACACAGTTGCTAACTTAAGGGTGTACAGGACATTACTGAACCCCAAATAGAGAGTCACCCCAAACCAGCAGTTACACACACCCTCCCTGCTCCTCCTGGGCTCCCCAAAGCATGCTCCAGACGGTCGACCACTGATGACTTCTCTGAGTTAAACTGAAGGTTAGCGTGCCCAAAGTTTCTATGACCTGTCCCTTAACTTGTCTTCTTTTCTTTAATACTCTTCCAATACAGATTTAATATTTACTGATTTTACTATAAAACCAAGTTAAAATGAATGTAGTTTATAAAGAACTTACGTTAGGTAAATCAGCAACCAGTTTTTCAATGTACCATTTCAATTTCTCAGGTGTTTGCAGAAACCACACTGGAACATATCAGAAATTTACTAGTATAAGTAAGCAATGAACAACAATTACGTGAAAAATCCAAAAATACTTCCGCAATCTCCACCACAGACTATATACCACACCTAGAAAACCAATTTCCGCAGTTTATGTAGATGCTGTGCTGGTGACATCACAGTTGTACCCGCCAGTTACAGTTGCCCTGCCGACCCAGGGACATGTATGCCCGCCCACTCACACCCAGTCCGATTCCTATTGGTTGTGCCGTATATGAATTCAAGAGAGAGAGAAAGACACGTTCACCAGTGGGGCAGCATGAGGTCCAACGGGACACTCTAAGGAGAGATGGGCCCAAACGAGAAATGAACAAAGGCTGGAGGCAAGTCAGCATTCTGTCAGCTCCCCCAAGGCCCCGTGTCCCAGCACACACGTGAGACCCAGGACAGGGCAGCGGTGGAGCTGGAAAGCTTTATCCACCCCGTGTGCAGGCAGGCCGCCTGCCCTCACCCTGAGTGTGACAAGCCCTGACGCTGGTGGAGCGTCCCAGCCCCAGCCTCCTGGGCAACGCCCGTGTGTCATGTCACTTACTGCTCAGCGACCCACGCGAGTTCCCAAGCACCTCAATCGTGTCTGCATTTTAAAGGGTAAACGGAGGCAGAACTGGGATTCAGGTCCAGGTTCTGGTCCCCCCTGCTTCCCCGTTGGACCACTTCCACTCAGGGGCCCGTGTGGGTCAGTGAGTAACGTCGTCCTGTTGGAAGCAGACCCCACAGAAGATGATTTCTCACTATACTTCGTCTGTGTTGCTCTAAAGGACCAGGGCAGTATGAGGTGGAAGAGGACAGGACTGTCACCTCCCTATGCCAGTGGGCCCAGCACAAAGCAGATATTCTGCACAAAGCAGAATGAAGCATTTCAAGACTTTTGGGCACATCTTAGAGCCCATATATGCACGTTTAGATGAATACATACACTGAGTGCTAACAATCCATCCTCACGGAACTGGCCTGCCCAGTCATTAACGAGGCCCGAAACCAGAGAAGCGTCCGGCACAGATGCCAGTGAGGGAGGCCGCGCAGGGCCCACGGTGGTGCACAGCGCCCGCAGCTCCACGTGGCCATCTGGGGTCCGCGGCTACTCCAGCCCCACAGCCCTGAGGGCACAGGGAGGGTCAGTGAGGGAGGGGCTAAGATGTGCAGGGACAGGGCCAACTTGTAGTGACTGGTGAGAAACAGCAATAGGGAGAATGAAACAGTCCTGACAGTCACTAGTGATACCACAACAAGCCACGACCATGTGCTGTCAGCTGCACTGTCCCTCTGGTGGCCCCACCGCTCTGCACTGAATTTCCTGTCCTTGAGCAGTTCAGTCTCAGCTACAGGTGAGGTGTGCCCAAGAGCCCTGAGGCCAGTGGCCTCTGTGTTCCCTGTGTCCTTCCTCCCTCTCCTTTAGCTGGCTCCGGGTCAGTGGAAATGCATGGGCTTAGGAGTCAAAAGCATAGCACAGTTTGTCTGTGAACCTTACGGTAGGTATCACCTTGGGCAGGTGACTAACCTCTCTGAGTCTGAGCATGTTCATCTCCAAATGAGGATGTTTTCTAGTTTCAAGGAACCCCAGATAAGCTACTACAGACAAAACTGTCCTTTTAAATGGAAACTGAGGCACAAGATTCAGTTCTGATGACCTATTACTCAACTTGAACATGTAAGCCTTCCCCACAGAAGGGGAAGTCACCTCTATGACATCCCACTTGGCCCTTAGCCACTTTCTCTGCAAATGACACAAACAGGATAAAATCTTTAAAAACAGACAATGAAGATTAACAAGAGTAATATCATATCATTGTGCATTTACTCTGCACCACTCACTATTATAACTACTTCATGGAACAAACCCTTTTAAAAGATTTATGACAAGCCCAAAATAGGTAATTAATGTTATTAACTTGTAAGATAGATCGGGAAATTGAGGCCAAGACAGGTCAAGTGAGTTGACTAGCATCGTCTAGTCGTTAAGTAGAGTTTGGATTTTAGTGTAAGATTTTCTAACTCTGGAGCACACATAATTAAAAAGTCAGGCTGGCCTGGGTCCAACTCCTGACTCTCCCATAGAATAATGGCCTCATCTCAGTGTCCTTATACAGAAAATGGAGATAACTGCATGGAGAGTTCTAGCGAGCACTGTGATGATGTGAGGGTGCTGGGCAGAGGGAAGCAATTTAGTTCATGATGGCCTCAGAGCAGCTAAATGGGCTTCCTTCTTTCTCTGACCTTAGGGACACAGCACAATTGGCTTCACTTTTTCAATAAGCATCTTCAAAGCAGTATGACCATCTTTATATAGGGTGCTAAAAATGTCAATTGCAATCAATGAGCAGGACTCCCACACTGACAGGCTGTAACACCTGGCTGCAGTGTGCAAGCTCACCAGTGCCTAACACGGTCACATGGGGCAGCACACACCCTCCTCAGAACAAACCACGACCTTCTCTGTCCTGAGACAGTCACTGTGAATTTTACTTTTTTGTTAAGTCATCCTGTTAAATGATGATGGGGAGGGAAAACACTATGTTTTATCTGCTTGTAATTTAAAAGAAAGAGAACCAATACCTCTCTTACATATTCTGCTTGGCTCAGAATGAGGTTATTTGACAAAAGGCTGAAAGGCTCAGAGAGCATAGTAATATTATTTTCAAAAGCAGTTAGTATATCCTGTAGTACCATAGAGAGTATGGAACTATAAAACGAATCAAAAACCAAAGTGACCTCAAGTGGACAATGCACTGTAGAATTGTATGCCTGAAACCTATGTAATCCTTGCTAACAGATGTCACCCCAGTAAGTCTAACAATAAAAATAAATTAAAAAAAAAAGTGACCTCTTAACAAAGCAAGCACCTACCCTTTCAGATAGCCTCATTGCCAAGCTTCAGGCTTTGACTAAGTGACATATTGATTTTCAGCTATCTAGTAATAGTGACACTTTCTATCAGATACTTTCCATGTGTGTTCCATGGTATTTATTTATTTATTTATTTATTTATTTATTTATTTATTTATTGCTTTTTGGTATGTGGGTAGCTCCCTGGCTGGGAATCGAACACAGGCCACAGCACTGACAGCGCCAGCGCTGAAGCCTTAAGCCACTACACCATCAGGGAACTCCCAACCGTGGTATTTAAGAAACTTGCATGCACAGAGTTTAGTGTATAAACTAATTACCTACACATCTACTTTAACAGTTCAGCTTTTAAAAATGGTAGAGAGGGAGTTCCCTGATGGTGTAGTGGCTTAAGGCTTCGGCGCTGGCACTGTTAGTGCTGCGGCCTGGGTTCGATTCCCAGTCAGGGAGCTACCCACATACCAAAAAGCAAAAAAAAAAAAAAAAAAAAAAAAAAAAAAAAAAAAAAAAGGTAGAGAGTAGTATATTAAACTCACATATAACGATTCTTAAAAATACAGGCGTCTAGGTCCAATTTCAGTTTACCCAATCAAAATCTCTGACATACTATGCACATGCACTTTGGAGTTAGGCCTGGGCTTAAGACTTGCTTCTGTCACCTTCTCACTGTAAGTTCCATGAGGTCATGGATTTTGTTTTAGTTTTGTTGTTGTTTGTTACATTTTAGAAACTGAGATAAAATTACTGTAACATAGAATTTACCTTTTTTTTTTTTTTTTTTTTTTTGGTATGTGGGTAGTTCCCTGGCTGGGAATCGAACCCAGGCCACAGCGTTGACAGCGCCAGCACCGAAGCCTTAATCCACTACACCACCAGGGAACTCCCAGAATTTACCATTTTAAAGTGCAATATAGCAGTGTTTAGTGTATTTACCATGTTGTATAACTGTCACCACTATATAACTCCAGATCATTTCTATCACACCCAAAAGAAACCCAGTACCTGTTAGCAGGGACTCCCCATGCACCCCTTAGCCTACCCACAAGCAAGTTTTTTGTGTCTCAAAAAACTTGCCCTTTCTGTATGTGTCATTTAAATGGAATCATACAATATGTGGCCTTTTGTGCTTGGTTTCTTTCACTTAGAATAATGTTTTAAATGTTCATCCATCTTATAGCATTTATTCATACTCATTCCCTTTTAGTGGATGAATAATATACTCCATTGTAGGGCAATACCATATTTTTGCTCATTTATCCATTAGCTGATGGATGCCTGAGTATTTCCACTTTGGCTATTATGAATAATACTAAACAAAAACAAAGACATCTCTGTTTAAATGTTTGTTTTCAATTATCTTGGTTATATACCTAGGAGTGGGATTGCTAGGTCAAATAACTCTGTATTTGACTTTTTGAGGAAATACCAACCTGTTTTCTAAAGTAAGTGCGCTAACTTACATTTCTACCAGCAGGGTATTGAGGTTCCCAGTCTCTCCATAGTCTCACCAAGACTTATCGTCCATTATGTTTGCTTTTAATTATAGACACTCCAGAGGACATGAAGTGGTTATTACACTATGGTTCTTCTGTATTTCCCTAATGACTAACAATGTTGAGCATTTTGGTTTATGTGCTTTTTCGCCATTTGTGTAGCTTTTTATTTTATGAAATGCCTATTTAAATTCTTTGCCCATTTTGAAATTGGGTTGTTTATTTTTTTGTTGCTGAGTTGTAAGAGTTCTTTAAATATTCTGGGCACTAACCTCCTATCAGATTAACGATTTTCAAACACTTCCCAACATTTTGTGGGTTGTTTTTCCATTTAATAGTGTCTTTTCACTCATAAAAGTTTTAATTTTGTATTAAATTTATTGAGGTGATATTGCCCAGCAACATTACATAGGTTTGAGGTGGACAGTTCTTTAACATCTACATGTTGCATTGTGTTCTCACCACCCAAAGTTAATTTCTTTTTTCTTCACCATATATTAAATACCCCTCTCTCCTTCCCCATCCTCCCCCAAAAGTTTTAAATTTTGAAGTCCAACTTAATTTCTTTTCGTTCCTCTGTTTGGTTCCTTGTGCTTTGACTGTTTTGACACAAGTTCACTGCACATCTACATTAACACATTTGCTTTGGGCATTTGCAACTGAGTCTAACTCTGGGATGGAGGCAGGGATGGAGGCAATTTCATGGCATTTGGCTAAGTCAGGGGAGGGGGTGGGAGAGGAGGGAGGGGAAGCCAAATATATGGTGATGGAAAGAGAACTCACATTAGGTGGTGAACTTATTATACATCAAGTTGACAATGCACTGTAGAACTGTATGCCTGAAACCTATGTAAACCTTGCTAACAGATGTCACCCCAATAAGTCTAACAATAAAAATAAATTATAACTTTTTAATTAACTGATATTTTTCAAAAAATTCTTTTGAGAAAAGTGGTAGATTACTTTGCTGTTTAATAATTTATACTTCCAACTTGAGATTATGAGTGTTTCTCAATGTATATATGAGTCATCCAAAGTGAATGTGTTAAATGGATGGATGTGACTTTGAGCAAGCTACTCATCCTTTCTGAGCTACAATATTCTAAGCTACAAAACAATTAATAAATATTAACTATTATTCTCAGTAAAATTAAGGAAAATACAGTAATGTCTGTCAGTGCTCCTTATTTGGCAGATCATAAGGACAGCTGTTAGGTGGTAGAAGAGTAGGTAAGCACTAGGATAATGTGTTTTGAAAGCAGCATGTTACTGACAATATGCATGTGTGAAAGTGAAGAGTAGTAATTGCTCTGGGTGAGCTGAAATGCACAACAAGAAGTCAAAAGCTCTCCTTTCCTGCTCCCTGTCTGTTTCCGTTTTAGCAGCTGCATCCCCATTGAGGTGCTTTGACCACGTGAGGTATTACCAGAGCAAATGTGCGCCAGCAGCACTTGACTGTGTACTGAAAATAATTTGGGGAACTGGAGTAAGTACACAGAATATGAAACTTCCTTTTTTTAAATTGAAGTACAGAATGTTTTGCAGGTTCCCTGAATGGTAATAAGCATGTGGAAGGCTTGAGTGAAGCAGGAAAGAATACGAGTAGTCCTCAAAAGAGAGCGACGCTGTCATCTTGCTTATGGAGTTCTGAAGGTTCAATCATAGGGCAGCCAGGTCTGAAGCCCATCATAACTCAATTCTACCCCTGGGTCTATCTGAAAACCTCTCCTCACAAGGAGGTTTTCACTGTGGAAGTTTATTTCTGCTCATCTCTCCATGTCCTGGGGGTAGACCCTTCTACCAGATTCCAATGGCCAAATGCTAGCCATCCTCCAGTCCAATCCCAGGGCCACCACCCCCTTCAAGGAGCCCTCATTAGTCTCTGTGACCGGAGTCTCTCCTCCTTTGGATGCCCTTTGTCATCAGTCACTTCCCAGGCCCAGATGATTACTGATGAACCCGACTTACTGCCTGTACCAGGTAAGTCAATTTTGAGGGCAGAAGCCTTCTTTCATTTCTACACCAAGACATAGCAAAGCACCTGGCTTTTACTAAGAGATTAATAACTATTTGCGGAAAGGGAAAAAGGCAAGAATTTAGATTAGAATTGTTCTTTTTTCCAGCTTTATTGACAGAGGCTAATATAGGCTAGTTTACAAAACACCTCACGTTTTATTAAACTCATGTTTGTGTGAAACTCTGCTCTACATACATAATTTAAGATCAAAAAAGATTTCCAAAATCAAGTAAAACCTGATTTGCTGCCACAGTGTTTTAACTGAGATGACAGAGATATTCCCTTATTTCTATAACAGTTTCAAAGCAACGATACATTTCTAGGAAAACTAACACTGAGAAAAAGTTCATCCTAACCTAAAACTAGGGACCACCACAACACATCTCTAAGCTTCGCACATGCCCCACTACGCTACGAAGCCAAAGGCCAGTCCCGCTCTTCAGTATGAAGCTTCCAAAGGCAAGGTTCTGTTGTAAATGTGAATCTGTTTCCACTGCAATATATTATTTTTATATCTGAAACACATTTACTTTGAAAAGATGAAAACAGTTCAATCAAATTTATATAAATAACTATGTGATCACTAAAAAGCTTCACCCAAAGAGAAACAACCCTGCACAATAAAGTACGTAAGTGGATGATTTTTAATGCCACTGACAATCCTCACGGCAGCAAACATGTTCAGTGTAGCAGGTGCTGGGCTGAGTGCTTCATCTGCACTATTGTCTCTTTTAATGCTCACATCCTCTCAAAATCCCAGGTGGGTTTACGAAAGTTGAGGTTTAGAGAAACACCTGATAAAGGTCCATGGTTACCCAGTCAGAGAGCCAGGAATGGAATTCCTCCACCTGTCTGACTTGGGCCTTGTGCATTTCCCACAAAGACTCTACCACAAAACCCACAAAAGCTAACCCAATAAGTGAATAAGAAGCATATAAGCAAAGATGGTGCCATAGAATCTCAAATATAATAAAAAATTAGCCCTGCAATGTGTACAAACAAACATGGGGCTGGGATAGAACAATGGATTTCTCTCAAAATGCACCAGCAATCCTAAAGGAATCCAAATATAAATGCAGAGTATTCTTCATGCTGAAGTTTTTAAATTTCACTTAAATTAGAGGATGGAAAAACAAAACAAAATTCCAAGTGGGATTCTGTGGTTCAAATGAGACAATAGTTGGAAAGATGCCAAGTAAGAGGGACAGGGTGGGGGTCACCAGGAAGGCCTCATAGTGACAGGAACTCAAGTATCTGTAACAAGAGCTCCACAGACTGTCAGAACCATCGCTAGCATTTATAGAAAGCAAGTGGCCAGACAGCTGCACTAATTTGAGTTACTGATTTATAGGAAACACTGAAGATAAAAGACAATATTATTTTTTTGAGTTGTCTTTTCATTTTTTAAAATTAAATGTATTGGGGTGACACTGGTTAGTAAAATCATATATTCTTATCATTCAGCTATGGAAGGTTATCACATCACTGTATACAATGACCAAATGAAGACAGGAAAGAGAGAATTAGGAATCGGACACTTGGAACCTCTGTAATTCTTGCTAATCAATATCACCCCAATAAGTCTAACAATAACAAATATATTTATAATAATAAAAGAACACCTATGAAGTGATGTGGGCCTTCCTTGGCCTGATAATCATAATGAGAGCATCCCACTTATGTGCACTGTGCATGATAAAACTTGATCAGGTCCTGCAGCAGGTCCACCCTCTTCTTGGTCTGGACTTCATTGCCTTTAATGAGATACTGTGGAAACAAAACAGAATTGGATATTGATCATTACGGACAGGGTTCCTCAGTCATGGTTTCAGGTGACAGAGCACCAGATGTGAATCTGCACAGGTCACTGGGGCTCGCTGGCCTTCAAACAGTGTGTTTGAATAACTTCATGTCATGCTGACATGACACATTCAGAGTGCACAAAACACACTGGTGAGCGTGTTAGCATTTTAGAAATACTTAAGATTAGTTTCTTAGCCAAGCAGCAGTCACACACAGCAAGACATTTTGGAATCATTCATTATTTTGCCTGTGCTGTGTGTTTCAACTTAGAGTTCATGATCAAAACATGAAAGACCGATTGTTCTTTGAAGAAAACAAGTATAACAGTATTGTCTTCAAGGAATATGCCATGAGATCTTAAAACTTATAGATCACGGAGGTGAATTAGATAAAATATTTGCTTCAAAGAAAAATTAAAAAAAAAATAACACATTATTAGTTCATGTATTAACACTACTGGCTCTGATTTTCACAATATGCCAAGATTTTCTGTTACTGTTGTTTGCTCCTTGTTCACTTGTTCTATTAGAAGCCAAAAGTTTATGACAAAAAAATAACCTTAAGAATGTAAAACTGGTTGGTCTTTATGTTAAGGAGGGCCAGTGATCAATGGAACACAGTTTGAGAACCACTGCTTTCAGTTGCAGGCAGAATGCTTTCCATTGTGTTTTTTTTCCCCAAGAACTCATAGACTTTCTTAATGACAATTTCACTTAAACTTTCATTCAACCTGAACACATAGTTTAAATAGTTTAAAAAAATACTCTCTACAGCTGCACCAGTAAAACTGAACATTCGCCAGTGTTATCTCACACCTCAATTTTTTTTCACACTCACTCAAAAGCAACATTAAAGTTCTCACCAAGGAATCCTGTTTTGGCTTAAAGAGCTCCAAAGGACCCAGGCTCAAAATATGAGACAATGGTGAAATGGCCGATCCCAATCAGATAAGAAAAAATAAAGATTAGAATCCTTAAGAAACTGTTCCATCCTTTAATAATCTACACAGCCTGAATTTAAGCATAAAAACTGCTGACTTGCAGGAAGGGTGAGAGTTAATGAAATTCTAGGCAAGTGGTTGACAAGCTGTTTTTACTTTGCACAATTGGAGCTGAAAGAGGTGTTGTTTCTTCTTCATTTCTTCCTCAATCTCTGCTCTAGTCATGTTGGTGTGGATCATTCCATGCTGTTTGGCATGCTCTCTCTTCTCCTTCTCAATTGTTGTACTGGAATCAAAGCACTCTTCTTTCTTAGTGAGAATGTATCTCCTATTTATTGAAATAATTGAAATTCTCCAGGCTGCAATGTGTCTATCGTTTGTAAAATTATGAACAAACACCCAAGACAGGCAGATGGTCTCCAGTGAATGTCCCGGGCTCACCATCAAGATCTTCAGTGGTGTTAAGTATTTCATTTTACACAGAACAAGCCATTTGTAACACGCTCTTGATCATTGTACTTCACACTCTCTGTAAGTTGTACTCATTCTAAGTCCAGAATTCACTGTTATGGTTTCATTACAAACAATGTGACACTGGTTATCTGTACAAGTCAGAGGCCTTAAATGATACAAGTGTGGTCATTAGGTAGTACTTGAATACATGCACATTTAAAGCGCAGTGCAAGGCAACAAAATGGGATTTCATTGCTCTTCTTATTAATTAAATAACTATTAGTAACAAATGCATATAAATTGGCTAAAAAGTTTTAGGATTCATGGACATATTTCCTCTCTGTTGTGGAAGAGAGATTGTTCCATGATGGGACTGCTATTTGTACCAGGAGCTAGACACGGGACCGAACGGTGAGTGCTTTATGCAAATCCCCCACAGAAACTATCAGACTGATGTGCATTCTCACATAAACCTGCAGCCTTCCCTGCCTCCTGCTATGTAGAACAGGTTGTTGTCCTGACCCAGGCAAGCATGCAATATAATTTCCTGTACCTGGTAGCATCCACATACTGGTAACTATGACTATTCTTCCCACACCTTTTACCCCGTCTATGAGGGGTGATCAAAAAATACAGTGACAGTGAATGCTGCTGCCGAGTGTCATCCAATGGAAAAAGAAGGAGCTTCAATACAGAAGTGGCTTATCAAACCTTAGTAACAGTGTGACATTTTCAACTTGTTCAGTGTCGTCAGTCAGTTGTGAGCTACGGTTGAGAGAAGGTGTGTTTTAAATTGTGCTGTAATCCTGTATCACAAACATCTCAACATAAATTTCTGTCAAAAATATGACGGTGTGTCCTCAGCCACCTTATTCACTGGATCTGGCACCATGTGACTTCTGGCTCTTCTGCAAAGTCAAAATGACCATGAAAGATAAATGTTTTGAATCGATTTGGGACATCAAGGCAGCCACAACAGCGCAACTAGACACTCACAAAGAGGACTTCCATAACTGCTTCAGAAAGTGGCAAGAATGCTGGGAGAAGTGTGTTTGAAGTGAGGGGGAGTATTTTGAGAAGGTTTATTGGCAGTGTGTCTTTTACTGTAATAAATTTTTTTATTGTAAACATTCACCATGTTTTCTTTTTACCACTTGTCATAATTCTTTGGTGCCTGCCAAGTGGCACAGGGATCATTTTGTCTTGCCTAAGACATGCCTCATACGTAAAAGACCCTGATAAACTCTTGTTAGTTTCCAGACAAGAGTGGCCTGGTTCTTTTTTTGTCCTCTGTCTTCCAATAATGGAGGGAGATTTTCAGTCTCAGGGCTTTTCTCTATGTCTGCATGTATTAACCTCTGGAACTATAAATTATTCTCACCCAAAATGCATGGCAGAGAATGGAGGCAGGGTGAATTTTCCAAAGAAAGGCTCTTGTTGGGAAGGTGGTGGTGGGACACTGAGGTTACCACTCAAACATTCATGGAATAGCCTTCATGTAATGGATGATGACCATTCGACCTTGGACATGAAATGAAGAAACCAGAAGCAGATACGTCATAGACAAGAACGTCTTTGCACTCTACTTCTTTTGCAGTGCACTAGTATGAGCTGTCTCACAAATTTTGGGTGTAAATATATGCTCCAGAAGTCTGATAGTATGGAGTCTCATATCTCCATTTTGGGGCTCCCTCCCTTTCCCTACAGTCTCAAAAGCCCTGTCTTTGAAAGATTAGTCCAACCAACATTTCCCAGCAGTCTCCTGCGTGGACTCCTGCCATTGCTCCTCACTGCTGCTCAGGGCTGTAGGTGGAGTTGAGAGCTCACAGGCCCACAGCTGGGGTGGGCTCTTGGCCTTATTTCTTTGGCTCTTCTGGCAAGGATGATCCCATTCTCAAATTGCTGATCCAAGGAAGGGTGTTATGAGCTTAGCCCCCAAAGCCTCCAGAGGCTCAGGGCTGAAATGACTTCCCTAAGATTAGTATTTCTTCTTGGGGTGGGAAGGAAACAGGTATTCTGATTCATGGCCTCTCGTGAGTCATGCCCACATTATTTAAAATGACCATAAAAAAATAACAATATCGAAGAAACTATGAGCATCATCTTCTTCTATTTTGCACTCTTTTAACTTCTACGTGCCCTGGATTTTCCACAAAATACCTATCAGTCTTGAATAGCAAAAGGCTTATCTTTACAAAATAAATTCACCCAATGACTATATTTTAAGAGAAAGAGCATACAAATAATGGAGTTTAGAGCTTTGAAGTAAAAACAAATATTTAGAAATTAAAAGAATCTTTAGATTCAGTCATTTTGAAAAATGAAGCCTTGCATCCATTACTGTTATTGTCCTAACATATTTGCAAAATAGTTTCCTAGTAAATTTTCCCTATTTTTCAATTCTGAAAAGTTTGCAACCTAAAATGCAATTTTCTCATAATAAATTACCCAAGGTAGATGTTTGTTTTTCAAAATGCTTCTAATGTATTGAAATCTATGTGATTGTTCAAAGATAATTAACTAGCAGTCATTTGTTAAAGAAAAGAAAGCATGGTATTACCATATGGGAAAAGAAAACAAAGTGATTACATTAGACACAGGGTTGGGAACAACTCAAAAGTTAAATTTTCATTCATGTTAATTTTCATTAATAGATTTTTTTCACACAAATTCCATTTTGAAAGAAAATTAAAGTATCATGTATAGACAAACTTCTAGAGGCAAGAATAAGAGAATGACGATTCTTTATCAACAACACCTGCACTCATATTGTTTGGAATTTTGTCCATCACTGACTGATTTGTGAGATGAAGCTAGCCTTAGACTCCACACAACAAACATGTCCCAAAAAACCCATTAAATTATTTTTTAAAATTTCCTTATAATTCTTATCTCATTTGTTATTATTTTGGTGGAAGATTCAACCCCCTTAAAGATAAAGGAGAAAGCCTTTCTTTTCTAAGGCCATGTTATTTTCTTATCTCCTTTTCTCACATTCAGAAGCAACTGAGTGGCATCATTAATTCCTTGCTATGAAATGAAGAAACTCCAAAATTCCTTCATTCCTCTATTCCAACAATGCCTGAGCATCTGCTCTCTCAGACACTGTCCCAGGCTCCTAGGTTTAAGGGCAAGGCAAGGGCTTATAGACACCTTTTGCAGATGGGAAAGATCTGGGCTTAAGAAAACAAAAGAAAAGCAACCCTACACAAGGATGAAAAGGCAGGAAGACCTGGTGACCTAGAAACACAGAGGGAGGGAGAAGACAGCATGTGATGGTGCCTTGGGACCCCTCAGCTGTGGTTCATGCAGAGAAGCCGCTGGAAGGAAGGCTCTCTCCTGCTGCTGTGTGAGGAGACTCTCAGGGGTAAAGGAGAAGAGCCACAGGAAGGTGGTAGGGGAAGCTCAGATATCCTGTGGCCCCCCCACTTCCATGTCAGCTCCTCTGAGGGTGAGGATGGGCGCCAGGCCTGGACAGGAACGTCCAGCCTGCTCTGCTCCACCGTACTAGGACCTGGGGGTTCTGTCTTCTCCTGCAGCCCTGCCTCCCACCTGCACTCCACTGATGGTGGGATCTCCATGTTGCAGCAGTGAAGCCCTGCTGGGTCCACCCACCTGTCTCAGCACTGAGCTCACAGCCATCCCCAGCCTGCCAGCTCGGTGCCTGCCTACCTTCTAGCATCTGTTTCTGGCCTTCATCTCCTTAAAAGCTTCATGTTTGTCCTAACCTTCAGTCCCTGGGTGGCCATGTGCAGCCCAGACTCTGGAAAGACTACTCCTGTTCATTCAGATACCATGACAAATGTCAATGGGCCTCTGGGATCATTTTATCTAAACCAGCAAATGCTCATGAATCCTGCCATCCCAGACAAGACCTCGCTCACAGTAATGTCAGTGTCTCTTTGAATGAAAGCTCCTGCAGTGAGGTCCAGGCCTATGTCAGTCCCAGGGAGAAGCAGGCTCCAAGCTGACTGTAACACGATGGAACAGTAAACACAGTGCCTCCCTCCCAGGAGAGCTGTGAACACTGCAGTGTGTCTGACTACATTTAGTCAAGCCTAGCACCTGGGACACTCTTGCTACACAGAAACCACTGTTTCACTATATACGATAATGTTGCTACTTTTTTTTACCCCACAAGTGCTTATTGAGAGTCCCCTATGTTCCAGAAACTCTTATGAGCTGGGGAAGGAGTCTTAGCAGAGATAGAATGACCCCTTCTTTTATGGAGCTTTAAAGTCATGGGAAAGACATTAACTAAGTAAATACAAATACTGATTAAAATGATCAAGAAGCAAGTGCAGCATGCCATTGGAGAAACATACAGCAGCAGGACCTCACATTTTAAAATGAATTTATGCATGCTTTACTCAACTCTCAAATCTGGATGACTGCCTGCTCACATTTACGAACAGACCCACACCAGGACGCTGGGTTTGTCTGTAGACATGTCCTAAGTCTCCCTCCTCAAACACTAAAGCTGGTTTCACTCAAAACTCTTCCCAAGGATGTTCACTCAAAAGTGGTTTCCTTTGCCAACTTCCTCCCTCCCCGTTCCTTCTCAGTCCTTTCCAGTTTTCCAAACTTTCCTGATCCTTTCTAGACCACGGGACTATACTTTCCCAGGGGTCTTCTTTTATCTGTTTTATATTCAATACAACTTTATTTTTAGAACAGTATTACATTCACAGTGAAATTAGCAAAGAGAACAGAGGTCCCACACACCCCACGGACACACACTTTCCTCCGTGATCAACATGCCCAGCCGAGTGGTGTCATTACAAGTGATGAACCTGCACGGACACATCATTACCACTGAGTCCATCGTGTACATCAAGGCTCATGCTCGGTGGTGTAGATTTTATGGGTTAGGACACATGTGTGATGACATAGGAGTATCATTCTAGTATCATATAGGGTAGTTTTACTGCCCTAAAAATCCTTTGTGCTGCCTTTATTCATTCCTCCCTCCACCTCTGACAACCATTAATATTTTTTACTGACTACATTCTCCTTTATTTTTAAGAACTCTAAAGATCCACATTTTTATTGCACATGCACACATACACAGGCAAACACACACACACACACACACACACACACACACACACACACACACATCCTGAAGAATCTCCTTTTTCCCTACACATATCTTTCAAGGTAAGGTGATGAGAGCATATATTTTCCAACAGCATATATCTCAGAATCTTTATAAATACACACTAAAATCTGGAAGAAAAAGTTATCAACTCACAACCTGTGGTTTTAATTGGTATAAGACTTTATTCAAAGCTGTGATGTTTATGGCCAGGAGAACTAAGAAATGTTCCTGTATTATAATCAGGAAGAACTCGGAATAATTTCCTCCTTTTTATTGACTGAAAGCTGTTTGCAAAAACAAAGTGAGGCTTTAGGATCAGAACAAGACCTGAGCAGGATGACCTTAATATCAAAACAAGAGTACCCCTACACTGGACAAACCAAACCTACAAAGTTTATCCAAAGGTTACAATTTACTGAACCTACTCTCTGGGCTTATGATTTCACTCTCATGTATTTCTGATAACCTATAATAACAAAAAACATTTTCTGAACCTTCAGTCGTTTCAGACACTTACAACCTTTTAGCTTCAAGAAATACTAGCTGATCATTTTCTTAATCTTTGTAAGTTATATTTACATCTTATTTTATTTTATTAAAAGAGAGAGAATCTTTCAGAACTGCCATTTGTACCTCTGGGCTTTAATGCCTATAATAATATTAGCACTAATTACAGCAGGTCACATTTAAATAGTTCCTAGCACATGGTAAGCACTATTTCACAGAGGAGACTGAAGTCAAGGACACAGAGATCTTCCTAAGTTTCTACCTACCTGTTCATCCCCCACCTCTCACTTACCCACCCTTCCTCTCGCACCAACTCACACAGCATTACACTCTCCGTTAGCCCTCAGGTACCTCATGGCTACATGTCAGAATTTCTGGTCTCTAATTCTCTTTGCTGTCTTAACTCATTTTCCCTAGAGATATTTTGTCCTGGGCATTTATTTCTTCCCTAAACTTACAGTTAAGTTAAGGATGAACTTGCCACTCATCCTTTCTGTGAGAGTGGTTGTGGTCAACACAGATGAGCAGTAGGTAAGGTGCACAACACAGAGAAATTGGTTCAGTGGAGGTTACCCTCCAATTCCAAACACAGAGCTTTCTTAGAATGTAGGGCCTGTGCTACATAAAACTGCCACATGGGTGACATTTGGAGCACCCTTCAGTTTCATTTTGTCAGTTGATTCATTCATGCATTCAACCTATTTAGGTTTGTAGGCCTTGCCCTAGGAGTTCAGAGAGAAAAGATGCCTATCTTCTCTGTCCTGGAGGGACTCTATCCATCAAGAAGACAAGTTAAAGATCTTAATCCCATATGGCAACTTCCCTGGCTCAGATAAAGCAAAAAAATGGAAAAACTAAGAAACAAAAATGAAAAACATATCACACAGACTGGGAGTAAGGAAGGAAAAGGAGATCCAGAAAGGTTCCTGGAGGTGTGCTCCAGGCACACTTCTGGGAATAAGCAGGAGTAGGTCAGTGAGGGACAGTGGGCGAGCGTGCATTCCAAGCAGAGAGTGCCGCATGGAGAACGCACATTGGGCCTCATGCATGTCTGGATTTTGTTACCATATCTTCATGGAAACACAGTCCACTTATGTTCAAATTGTGTCAGCAGCTAGGCTCTGGTTAGGTACAAAGTTAATGAACTGATTTGAGGATCCTATTTAATTGATGAGGGTACAACATTTCTGCAAGATAAAATGGATACCTTTCATTGGAGTCTTAGGTGACCTAGCCCACAGTCAGATCACAGTGCATGGTAGGATCTGGTAAGCTTTTGAGGAAAGTATTTTGGGGAAACCTCTAGGTGGTTTTCAAACCATGTGTGTAGGCAGCTGCCTCCTCTAATTACTCATGAGACACACTTGAGGTGACATTGGTAGATGAATCTTAAAATCTACATCCTTATTCTTGAAAATAATTTACACAAAATATTATGGATAATGATATTATACCTAATCATTAGCACTCTGTAGCATGTGAGGTTAAATGAGGACTTTTTGGTTCTGTTTGTTTAAAAAAATAAACTTAGCCAACTTAGGATTTCCTTAAAGTAGGTTTAGCAGAAATTGTGTTCATAAAACAGGTAAGAATTGCACAGTTTTTAGTTTTTGTTGTTTTGCTACTCAGATAGAATCACTGGAGAGGACTGACACAGTTATCAAACTGATCAGAAGAATAGTAAAACAAAATGGATTTTAACCATTACTAAGTTTTTCATTGCATAGCCTGGAGTTTGACAATAAAACTGTGTTGTGTCATTGTTGCAGCTAGCCTGAAAGGCAGGTAGAATATTTGGTAACGTTTTGTAAAAATGAAAATGTTTTCAGTTTGCATTTGGGAAAGGTCCTGCAATTTCAATTTTGGTCATATGTGGCCAATTTTATGCAATAGCAAAAAAAATTGTGTACCATATGCATTTCATGTATCCTTAGTAGTAGTATATTGTATCTTAGATGAAAAAGACATCTACAAACTAAATATAGAACACACCAGGATGTTTTAGTTATATTAGTAACCTATTTGTTTTTGATATATAGATAGATAACTCAAACCTGAATCACTACTATGAACTGAATGCTTGAGGTCCCTCAAAATTCATATGTTGAAGGCTTAATGCCCAATGTGACGGTATTTGGAGGTGGAGCCTTTGGGAGTGGAGCCTCATGTGGGTTAGTGCCCTTATAAAAAGAGACAGGAGAGAGATGATCTCTCCTCCATGAGGATGTAGGGAGAGGCAGCCACAGGAACAGGAAGAGAGCCTTCACCAGACAGCAAATTAGCCAGCACCTTGATCCTAGACCTCCCGGCCTCCAGAGCTGTGAAACATAAATGTTGCTTAAGCTACCCAGTCCATGGTATTTAGTTACACAGCCTGCACTGACGAAGACAATCACCTTCAGTAAGTGTACCACTTTGCTGAATGAAATAATACCTTACAGAATGTAAAAGATTCCACTGAACTAATGAAATAAATGAAGAAAAATTACCTCATTGTTTAACATCCACTGTCTTATTTTTAACCAAATTTCTGTTATTCTCAACATTATTATAATGTTTCTCTCTCCCTTTAGAGCCAGATACTTCAATGCTGAGCCTGGGTTGGGACATCTGTTGCAGCAGTGATGGCCTTCAGGTGCCTTGGCTCCCTGTCCTGCTGGATTGTCTGCCTCTCACATAAGAGTCTGCATGCTGCCAGGTCCATCTAGACATGAAGCTCTCAGTTCCTTGCTACACTAATATGCTACCTAACACTTCTCCTTGGAACTGTAAGGTCCAATAAAAATGTATCCACATCCTGTCCTTATCCTCACTCTTCCTATGCTATTTTCATTCCCTTTGCCTACCACACACACAAAACACTCCATTCTTTAAAAAAGAAACAAAAACAACAAAATCATTTTAACTCTCTCCTTCTCTTTTAACCTGAAGGCAACATTTTCACTCTGTTACCTCAGCATCTTCTGCCAGATTTAACCACCCTTCTCCCTCCTGAAATACTAAGAATACTCTTTCCTGGCACTGCTCCTACTTTCCTGGTTGCTATGATCTCTGACTCTTCTTTCTTCCCCCCAACCCCCATCCCAGTCATCATGTTGCACAACTGTAGGGGTACCATTCTCAGCACAGGATGCAGCTGTGCAGTGCACAGCCTACCCAACCAGAGGTGATGGTCCAGACTCTTATTTACATTTTTGTTTCACTGCGGGACTTTTCAAGCTCTAGCCTATGTAGCTTTTTGTCATTCCGCAAGTCCTCCTGGGAAACTTCATCTCCTCCCTCAGATGGAATGCGCACTCCTACCCCAGTGACTCTTAGAACTGCATCCTTGGCTATATAGTCCTGAGCTTACCACATTTCTGGGCCCCGTTCTGCTCCTGAGCAGACACAACCACTGCAGCTCTGCAGGCCATTCTGTACACCTGAATTGGAGACTTCGGATTCCTTGTAGATTCCAGAATATCCAGGAAAACTCAACAAATATTCTCTATTCTTCAAAATTTTCCCTCCTTTTCGTCACTTATTTATACTATCTGCATTATCCTTCCAGTTGAAAAATCAGGACAGTCACCATCCTTTCTTACTCCATATATGCAAAAGAGATTGGGATTTTTTTGCCCAGACCTGCACTTTTCAACTTTTCATATATGCTCTAGATCTCAAACTAGAATGGGGATCATAGTTTTGCTGCCTTATGTTGCAAGTACTTCCCCCAAAACTGTTACTGTGTAATTCCTCCCTTCATCTTATTTATAGGATGTACTGTAGGGATTGAAATGTAAAGTTTAGTGTAGAACACACTGTAGTATTCCACTAACTTAATCAGCTTTCCCACCTAAGTATGGGATGTTGTAGGGACTCCTGAATCCAGACCAACACAAATCCTGGCATCACTTAGGCAATTATTCATCCTCATTATGCAGGTGATGATACTAAAGATCCGAGATTGGAAGGCTAATGGTCACCTGATTGGTGGGGGCCGAGTTCTGAAATCAGGAAAAGCAAGCCTGTTAATCCTCAACCCCTGCAATCTGGCTTCTGTTCTCACTGCTCAAGCTGCTTTTGCTAAATCATCCATCCTCCTGATGTTCAGGCTGTCTTTCAGTGTCCAAGATGGGATTGGTGGCACCTGGGTCACACCTCACTCTGGGAAACATCCTCTTTCCCTCTCTGTCCTGGCCTTCTTAGAACATTCCTTCTCTCATCTGTGGGCTCACTTTTTCCCTTTCAACATATTGCATTCTGAAGATCCTGTTCTGGTCCCATTCCTGTCACCCTGTACTCTCCCTGGTACATACTTTATAGGAGTGCTTAGCATCACAAATCTGGAGCTCCAGGCTCCTATAAGTGCTTGCTGGACATCTTCAACTGTGCTATAGGTGCTCCCCAAATTAACAAGATGAGATTCACTTATCTCCTAACCTAATTCTCCTGTAACTTTGATTGAATGATGACTCCTCAACACCAGGGGTTCACACCCTGGACAATGGGGCCAACAGCCAGTGGCTTTTACCTCTCTGCACCCCTTGACTGCCATCTCCTCACTGTCCTTTCACCCACTCTTCTTGCTTGGGCTCTGCAATCACTCACCTGGTCTTCCAGAACAGCCTCTGTCAGCTCCTCACAGGACCATGTTGACCACCATTATGAGGACAGTGAGGCTGTATTGTGTTGGGTCCCCAAGATTGGGGACATTGCTAAAATAGTTAGTCTACCCTGCCTTGTTAAGTAGGCAAATAAACAGAACATGCACTTCAATTTCATCCCATTTCTCTCCCTGACAGGTCAACAACTGGAGTAGGTTTGAATCTGGATGTAATTCAGGTGAGTCCCCTCATTCCTCAGTTAAATCACTAAATGGGGGAAACATTTAGGGAGTCCAGGCCTGTTCACTACTGTTAAGTGATAATTCAAAGCCAACTAGTTATGTCTATTATAAAAAAACTTATGAAAAAATCTGTTTCATAGGTCAAAGTAACCTCTAATATTTATACATATATACATTTATATATATGTATAAAATCTGAAGTGGAAATTAGAAAAAGCTGAATGAATCCTATTATCTTCTTAAATAAGATGAAATTTTTATCAGGTAGATGCATTTTTATCATGACTGAGTTTGAATCATTTTCTCGTTTCCCACCCCCTACTTTTCACTCTATTTTTCCATTATTTAGAGGGCAAGGCAAGCTCTATAGACAAGGAAATGTCTTTAAATCAATAATTAAAAATTCACACTGTACATACTTTTGAATTTAAAGCTTTAGAGAAATTCTCAATCATCAAAACAGCCTTAAGCTTACACATTTTTTTCTAATGCAACCAGGATGGTTTTTCGAGTACATTCGATTAGAGTCCCTGAGTCCATGTGAGTCTCAATCTCCCTACTCTCTGGAAGTCTAAGAACATCACATTTCTTAGCCAGCAACTAAGACTCTAAAAATACAACAGAATGACCCTGGGATAGAGTGGAATGAACAAAATCTAAAGAGTGCTTCTGATGATCTGACATGCTCCCTAAAGATGTTGTGTTCATTACTAGAAATGTTTCCTTTCCTCATTTAAGTCTGAAATATTTCCTTTACTAAAATACACAGTATGAAAAGTGAGAGTTTCTCAATGGTAGTAGACTATGTGGTAAGTGGTAGTTGCTTTGAATGTACAATGGTATCTTTATAGATGAAATCAAATTAAAATTTAGGAGAGTAGTTTTGTATTTTTCTAAAGTTAAAAGTCTAATTCACCATAATAAATCTTTAATTATAGTGAAGTTTTGTTGTCTATGGTGGAGAAAAAATATTTTTGTATTAAGGTTAAAAAAATTTAAATATGCAAAGAAAAAATCAAGGAAATTATAACAATATTATTAACACTTAGTAAGTACTTTGGCCATTTATAGTGTTCATATGTCATTTCTACTGTTTCTACTGTTATGGTGACAATGCATATGCATATACATTTAAGTGTGGTTTAACAAAAACTCTTGATTTTACCATTAGGGAGAAATTTGCCTTTGCTTTCAAAGGTTGATTGGCTTTTTCTTTTCCAGAATTTTTATCCTACTGTGGGTAGCTGTGGTCCTTCATGATATTGCTTACCTAAAAATGGGATCCCATTTCCACAAAGCTTTTGGGCCCATAAGAAGTAGGGGACCAATTTTGGGAGTTCCCTGATGGTGTAGTGGCTTAAGGCTTCGGTGCTGGCGCTGTCGGCGCTGCGGTCTGGGTTCGATTCCCAGTCAGGGAGCTACCCACATACCAAAAAGCAAAAAAAAAAAAAAAAAAAAAAAAAAAAAAAAAAAAAAAAAAAAAAAAAAAAAAAAAAAAAAAAGAAGAAGTAGGGGACCAATTTTGATAGATTTAACATTTATTGTTCAGTTTTTATACTATCTCTCTAATAGAGGTAAAAAAAACCCCTGAAGATCCCAGGCTAAAGATAACCTACAGATATGGATGGACCTTTTACTTTTAAAAATTATAGAATTTCATTTTTGATAACCATATTTTCTTGAAGAATATGGCAAGCTCATTAGTAACAGCCCAACTGTCCACAGGGCAGCAATCAGCTCAGTAGCTGGCTGGCCCATGAGGCTTCTCATTGTTCCTCACAGACTCCAAGCTTGAGGTCAGTTGCTGTTCATCATTCTACTTACAGAGTTGTGTGTCTTCCATCCACGCCACTTCCCTCAAAATATTCTGCCAGCCAGTTTCCTGTAGGTATCCTTCATTGTAAACATAATAATTACTAACAGTGACAACTTCTACAGTGCTTGCTAGGGCCAGATACTTGCCTAAGTAGTTAACATGCACCAACTTATTTAGTCTTCACAATAACTTTAGAGGGTGAACACTATTAGAATCCTCAGTTTCTGGATTAAGAAACTGATACACCAAGAGCTCGTCCAAGGTAGCACACTTGTCTGTAGTACAATCAGGCTCACAGACTGGCATTAGTCCATAGAAGGCTCTTCACAATTACACTGACAATGTCGTTTCAATTCTGTTTATTACTTCCAAGAAAGAGTGTCCAATGAGTGGTAATTTTTTCTTTGAAACACTTAGGAAGCAAAATCTTAGTCCAGATTGGACTTGGGCAGCATCTTCTTTAAGTCCATGACACCCGATGAGAAAAGCTACCTCATCTCTAAGGCTTTGCTGCTGTCTGCCAGAAACTGTTATTACAAAAGGACAAAGGGGTGGTTACAAGTATGGAGGCCCTTCCAGGGCTGTGCTCTGACAAGGCCATGCAATGGTCCCAGATTCAAGAAACTATCTGGTTAGTTTTTAGAGTAAGATTAATGTTGATATTTTCTAGCACATAAAATTATCAAAATGCTTAATAAAAATGACCAGGAGTATGTCATTTTCTATGCAACTGCCACCCACCAACCTCAACTTTTCATTACCAAGCTAACTCATTTTATGAGTATGACCAAAAATACACCATGCTGATTTTATCATTTCATATCTCAAAATCCCAGGAGTCTTAGGCTTTATCTTGGAGCAGTGAACCCTTTGAAACAGCATAACCTTTCAGCATGTTTTCTTCTTTCGTGGGTTAGAACGTGAAAATTATAATAATAGCTGATTTTCACTTCACACATTTAATTTAATTGTCCATTCAATGATAACAGGTTTATTATCTCATTTTAAGACAAGAAAGGATTTGAACCCAGGCCCATTTGATTACTAAATTCTGGTTTATTCTACCATCCCATAATGCCTCCTAGGTGCTGATTAGCTGATCAGTAAAGTTTCTGTGCCCCCAGTGTTTTCCTGGACCACTGGAGGGTCAGCTTTGGAAAACCAATAGTGTTTCAAGGGCTGAGAACATCACCCACCTGGGAGGCACATGCAACACAAAGTCCAAAAATAAACAGAAGAAATGCAATTTGCCAGCACGTCAAAAGTTGGAACCATGCTCCGAATCTAAACTAGTTCTTCCCAAATGGGACAGACACATTAAGAGTATGAAAGTTTTGAGAAGAGAAAATTAAAGGGAGTAAATTGAAAACTTATTCAGAGAAATTACTGAAGGAAGATGATGAAACTTCTCAATGGTGAGTTCTGAAAGACGCTGGAAAAGGGAACTGCACCTCGAGCAAATATATTCATTTCAACTCATCATTGCTCACATTTTCTAGTCTAACAGAGGAGAACCAGGGAGTTGTTAGAAAAGTAACAATCTCTTCCAATTACGCAAGCAGGGAGCGAATTAGGAATGTAAAGGAAAAGAACGGCGCTCCCGGCAGAGGGCAATGGCGCACGGCCGCGCGGGGAACCCTGTGGACTTACAGCACTGCGGCCGGCTGAGGCACCTGAGGAATGAGATCCAGCATCAAATGCAGGCGGCGGGCGGTGCGCTGCAGGCAAGGGCGCAGGCGAGGGCTGGGCAGCCCTGGGAGGCACCGCACAGCCAGGAGAAAGCCTGTGGTCCCGCAGAGCTGTCTGGGCTCCATCGCTCCATTCGTTGCTGGAAGCGAAGCAGCAGCAGGAGGAGAGGCGCAGCGGCGGTTTCTGCGGAGTGAGCCGACTTGGGCTCCTTGGCTGAGGCGTCTCCCGGGAGAAACGCACCCCCGCCCTATCCAGGAGAATCACGTCACAGAGCCGAGGGCACCAGGCGGCTCCAGGGGGCGCTGGACGCCCAGGGACCGGAGAAGAGTCAGCGACTAAGTCTCTGCAACCAACTACTGCTTAGAGGACACAATGCAAATATAAAGTTTTCCAAGGTTGCTTTCATTGCAGTTTCTGTAAGCCGTGGCCTCTAAGCCCATGGCTGAGCTTTTGAAGCGCAAGTTAATTAATTAATTACTGAATTAATGCAGAGCAGCTTTTCTTCTTTTTATCTGGTAACATTACCAAACCCTAAAAGCAGAGTCTAATTAGTTGATTTAGGCGTACATATTCCTTTCCAACTCTAAACTATGATCTCAAAATATGGTTTCATTTATTTCTATATATTCTCCAGAAACCCAGTTCACTCATATGGAATTTAAACCAGCTACTCCCGATTTCCTTTAGTATTTAATGTTTAAAAGTGTGTTTAAATCATGAACTCATCTCTCTACTTGCAGAGGAGACAGACAGACAAACGTGTAAGCACGTGAGGTAGGAACAAGGCTGAGTCACGTCTGGACCGCTGGCTGAAGTCTCTCGTTCCTCATGAGCAGTTTGACTGGCCGTGTTTCCTGGAGGGGAGCGGCCACTCTTTGGGGACGCTGGGAAACAGAGCAGCCTTCTTCACTAACTATGCCTTGCAGTTAAACACACATTGTTGGGTCACTGTAACCAGCTATTGAAGAAAGGTTTTTGGTTTTTATCTTTAAAGACTTAACTTTTCAAAGAAGCCTCATTCCTAAACTAGCACTTTTCAAAATGTAAAAGTAATAGAGAAACAAATTAAAACATAAATGATCCAGTTTAGGCTACAATTCCAGCAGACCGGACTGTGACATGAATCTAAGTGAGTGGAGATCTAGTTTTGTCAAATTTTATCAACAGTATGAGAGGTACGATGAACTTTCTTTTTTTCAGTTTAGGTTCTTCCCCCATTTTGTCCTTTTCCACCGAATTTATTCGTACTTTACATTCACAGTTATGTCAATCAAGCCAACTAATAACTGTTGTAACTACCTAGATGCATTTGGGTTGACATCTTTAAAAATGAGGGAGAACAAAAATTGCTCATTTAAAGCATATCATCATCCATGCCATTCATAAAATACATTACTAGAAAACCACATTTAAAACCAAGACTCTTCTAAAGGAAACTAAATTAGGAAAACTGTCAGATAAAAAGAAGAATGCTGAGGGTTATAATAGTATCAGTTCCAAAGTAAAACGCTGAAATAGCCACTGAACAGAAATCTACAGCTAACTCTATAGGTAGTTATATATGATGAACATTATGCTTATGGGTAGGCCATTGTGAAAACCAAATTGTGTCAGAATTTCTTTCATTACTTATCATGACTCTCCAACCAGTTATGACGGGTTAGACAAAAATTGTCATAAACAAACTCATTTTAATGTCTAGAAAACAGGAGGGGAAAAAGAGTTTTACTTTGTTACTATTGTTGCTTTTAGCAAAGAGTTGAATTAGTTGATAATTATACTACAGAGTGTATGTATTATACACATATATTTGCATATATACATGAGGGCTATGCAGAAAAAAATCCAGCCAAAAGTGCCTCTATTTTTCATATTACATGGCTGGATACTTTCTGGACAGTCCTTGTAAGCATGCATATATACGGGGAGGGATGTGTACAGTCAAGAAGAAAATGAGGCTTCATTGAAATAACTGTGTAATGCCCTGTGACTATAGGTGACTATAAGTATAAACTTCATTCGGGCGCTATAAAGAAAAACGTCCCTTTCAGTACCAGAGCCTCAAAATGTGTCTCTTTTTTACTAGACTAGAAGGAAGTTTAACATTTCCAGTGGAGTAATTTCATACTTCTAGTAGAATGAATCTTTTTGATAATCCTTTCTGTGTTCAGTTTTAATTATTCTTATTTTTAAAAATTTTCTTTATGTAATAGTATTATGTGGATTTGTCATATAGGTTGCCTCAGATCCTTTTCTTAAGCAGAATGCATGAATTGGCAACAAATATGTTTTTTTAAAAATAGCTGACAACACTTTCTGAATTATAAAATGTTCAAAAACTTTTAGAACTAAGTGGTTAATTTATTTCTAAATGAAATGAAAATAAGAGCACTACTTCAGAACTTATGAATCCACAAGGTAGGGTCAGTGGGTCTCCTTGGTGGCAGTCCTATTAGAGAAGAATGCTAACAAGCCCTTTCCAGGGGTCCTGGGGAAGACACCTCTGTGCTACTGACACTACCAGAGAGTGACACTTCCCATGAGCTACATGGGTCTGTCTGTATCGCCACACTCATTTCCCCCCAAGGATGGAGGCGTTGCTTGTGTAGTCTGTGAGTGTATAAGGAGTAGTTGGCCATAAGTGGCTTTGTCTTTTCCTTTCCTATTTCTGTTAGAATATGTCTACTTACAAGTACACGCATTGAGCTCTGCTCACCCACGTACTCATGGGGAAAGTTCACAGGGTTGGGGGTTTGGCCAGTGTTCCCTGTAAATAACTAGGAGGATAAGGCTCTCTAATTTAAGGATGCAGGCCTAATCGATATTCTCCCACCTATGTTGGTTAATAATAAGGCTGAGATTCCAATCCTAGCTGTGTGACCCCAAGCCCATCTCTCCATTGGTAAGAACCTGAGCAGAGAAAAACAGGTATAATTTACTCACACTCTCAAAATCCCAACACTACTTTTTATTAAGGAAGTATTACATGCCGAGAACTTTATAAATATTACTTCATATAATTATTTAAATCATCCCAAAGGGCCATAAAAATCACATAGCTTAAAAGAATTTGGTAAAATAAAGAAATGTAATTGAATCTTTTTATAAATCCAAGTTCTTATCAAATAAATTCATTTAAAAAGCAAATGAAAGCATTAAATCTACTATGGTAAAGTTCATTTATTAAGAACTTTACTTAACGATTTCTTCTTCTCATAGACTTAGTAGCCTTCACTAAGTTGATCACTTCCTCCTTTTTTTTTACTTATACCTTTTTGAATTACTTTTCTTTCTAGGTTTTCAACACACTGTGTCTTCCCATCTCTCTGGCTCTTCCTTTGCTAATACATCATCGTCTGTTCTATCTCTGAATTTGGTGGACCACAAGTCCAATCCAACACCACTTCTCTCTATCTCCACTGTCCTCCTAGTGTTCTCATCCATTCTCATAGCTTAACAATTCTCAATTTATTAAACCTCCCCTGTGCAGTACATATACACTCACTTGACTACCTGACATTTCTATGCTAATAGGAAACTCAAACACAGACAGAATATCTCATCTTCTCACACCTACTTAAAAACTATCTCACCCCCAGTCTTCCAAACATGAATAAATGGTACCATTACTCAGCTAGCTGCTCAAGGCAAACTTCAGATCCCTCTTTCCACCAACATCTTTTATACCATCCACTATTTTCCTACCTTCAAACAACTAACTCTGCCCATATCAACACTGACTCCCTTCTCAAGTGTAAGAACAGCCTCATATAATCTACCCTCTACAGCATACTCACAGTCAGTGCACTTTATCCTAAAACTTACTTCTCGTCTTGGAATGACCAAGCTCTTTTCAGCTAAATAAAGGCTTTTGTGTTTGCTGTTTCTCATTATGAAAAATTATGCCACTAAATTAATAAATTATAATAAATTCACAACTATAATTAATACATTTCTGTACTTGCCCCTTCTTTTCAAGTTTCTATGAAGGCAGCTAAGAGTGTCTGGTAAAAGGTAGGGCCTTTATAAAAAAAATTGAATAAATCCACTGAATATTTATTTATTTCTGCATAATGATAGAGTTCATTAAATCCCAAGCACAGGAGTTGAAATCACAGTTCAACTGGAAAGGACCAACAGATACTTACTGAGTCCCACCAATCTGGATTCCCATTATCATTCTTACTCGGGGTCACAAGTGGAGTAAATGAAAGAGCAAGATAACCTTTACTTTCCCAAGTATTTTGTCCACTTTGCATAATTTGTGTTAACTATTTCAAGAGAAAAAAGAAATGGAGTCACTTAATTCTGGAAATACAATTGCCTTACAGTCACAATTTTGTTTTAATGAAGTAATTGTCAATGATTGTTACATCATCAGTTGTATTTGAATGTAATAGACTACTTTTATTTAAATATTTTCTATAAAATACAGAAGGAATCATAAATATTTGCATTTCAAGATAAAGATCTCCATGTAAATGGAATATCCAAGTATGGCCAAATGACTCTGCATATTGTATTTGGAGTTTGATGGCTTCTATGGGCATTATTCCAACTTCTACTTGTCACTGGCTTCCAAAGCATGTTTCACATAGGTTCAGTTGTCTGGTTAAAGCATTATATTAATAAAACCATGTTTGATTATTTACCAATGAGTCAACTTCATGATCTTCCATGATGTTAATAAAATATAGATTCTAATACTAATCTCAACTTGATTATTTCACAAATAAATGTAATTAGTCATGAACAGATTACAAGTTTTACCTACTGAGTAAACACCCATCACCAGTCATTCGAAAAAAAGATCAACTTAGTACATGGCTTCATCAAGTTAGTAACTTCAATCTATATCACAAAAACATTGTATTTCACATTATTATAATAGTACAGGTAATCCCCATGTAACACAGCAGTTCTATAACACAGTTTTACTCTAACATGGTTCTAGAATTGGGGGCAACCCTCGTACAACATGGCATCCTAGAACACAGTTTCACTCTGACATGGTTTTGAGCATTAGAGAAGTCTCCAAACAACATGGAGCATAAGAAGAGCTTTTAAGAGCAAAAAGTATCTCATATGAAATTTTTCATTCAAGTGTGGATGTCATATCAGATTTGACTGCAGAAATTTAAAATTTATTAGAATTTTAAATCCACTTTGATCATGGAGGATTAAGTACATACATTTTAAAACTTTGTGTTTTTCTTTTTACTACATTATGCATAGATTAAAATTTTTTGAGTGACTATTATTGAACATGTCCTCTTAAAATGTTAATTATGTTTTTCATTTGTGTGAATTAATTTGTAGCCCTCAACTGTGTCTGGTGGAAATAAAAAAAAATGCCTCTTAAAAGATATGTCATCTTGCTAGAACAAAAAATACAGAATTTTTGAGGAAAGTACAGAAGTCAAGATTATGCTGAAGAAAGTTAAGAGGATGAAGATACCTTGTCAAAACAAAAATGCCCTCAGTTAATGGTGCTTCATAGTAATGATGAAGAAAACATTATTTAATACATATTAATATGCTATTCTTTTGGTGAAAATTGCTTTAATAAAGATATTTCTCTTACTTATAAAAACATGTTTTTAAAAATTTTGGAACCTAACCCCTTTTTTATACTAGATGTTTCATCTAACACAACTTTGCATAACATGGTATTTTAGGAAACTAACAGCCATGTTTTACAGAGGTCACCTATACATAATAGAACATGAATGGAAAGTCGTATTTTAAATGTCTGAAAATGTAGCTTTAAAGGAAAATAGAAACAGATTGCTCATTTGGGAGTTTCATCTCTGGAAGCATTCAAGTCACATTTTTCTAAAAATGTTTTTTAATGAATGTTTTCATATACATCCTTTACTAACAACAAACTATTTGCTATAAAGCGTACGACATGATAATGGTGAAATCCACTGAGATGCAAATACTATGTTCTGATGTCAAGAGACCCCAAGGTACCAAGATATATAAACTCCAAAAACATCATGCTAGCTCAGTCATCTTAGACAATCTATCTGCAACCATACAAACTACATATTTTAAACATACCAGATTTGGGTTAATATGATTATTAGAGATATTTTTGGAAATGCATTTTTATAAACTTTTACAGTAATTTACTTTTAAAAGTTCTACCCATTTTCTCAATGAATTAGTATTTCATATATTTAATATACCTAATAATCCCAAACCACAAGCAGGCAAATGGCTGAACAATATTTTCAAATGGCTGAACAATATTTTCAAATGGTATACTAAATGAAGGTTTAAATATTTACTAGTTTCTTTAATGGAGTTAAGCAAACTCCAAATAGGATTTCTTTTTACATGTTCAAAGAATTAAAGAATGTTGCAAATGAAGCATCTAGTGGACAGCATCCCATTCAAATGAACCCCTCCAGGGGAGAAAAGGAGGGAGGGGCTTGGCTAATGTAGGAGTACCCCCATGCCCACAGGAGGGCTCCAAGCCTACCAATGGATGCTTGACACCATTGATAGTATCAAACCCTCTATATGCTATTTTTACCTATATGTATATGAGGGCTATGTGGAAAGTATCCAGACATGTAATGTGAAAAACAAAGGCATTTATGGCTGGATTTTTTCTGGACAGCCCTCGTACAGTGTGGACATGATGGACAAAGGGATGATTCGTGTCCCAGGCAGGAAAGAGTAGGAAGGCTCAAGACTTCATCATGTGATTCGGAACATCACCCAACTTAAAACTTTCGAATTGTTTCTGGAAACTTCCATTTAATATTTTCAGACCATGGTTACTCACAGGTAACTGAAACCACAAAGAGTGAAACCATGGATAAGGGGAGGACTACTGCACAACACAGGGAGTAGCTGAGCGCAGGTGAATGACCAGGTCTCTTCTAATCCTAGTATGGGGACCTTTCCTATTAAGTGCTTTGGCTAAATAATTAAGAGTCCATTTCACTTTTTTTCTATGTAGATAGATCTATGAGGCATATTTCTTCTTTAAAAATTACAATGTACCTTTACTGATATCATGCTTCTCATCTTCACTTAACTTGTTTGTTCCCATGCCATTAAGCAAAAAAACAGTGGAAGTTACCTGATCCTCCATAAGCATGACTAGAATGCCTCCCACTTTTAGTAATATTTTCATGGTCTTTCTGGACTCCAGCTCCACAGTAAATTCGATCATACTAATGACTGTCAAATGCTATTTGGAGGCAATTATCAACCACAAATGTAGGTTCACAGGACTCAAATCTGCCTGGAAAAACTTATATTAATTCATTTAAACAAAAGATTAGATTCAAAACTTTAACATAATCCAGTTCTTTGAAATAGTTAAATTACCATAGTTAACTCTAAAGATAAAATATTATGAAATTTGATTTAAACATCACATTTATAAAGTTTAACACTAATCAAATATTTTATTATCAACGATATAGTATATATTTGAAACATAACATGATTTTTGCTATACCAAAACCTCACTTAAGGCTTAAAAAATGGAGTATAATGAAAAGCCCACACACTACCAATCTTATGATATCCCACAAATGATATATGATAAGGATGAGAATCACAAGATTAAAAAAAAGAGAGAAAAGGCTGCACTTTCCATTGCCCTTTCCCAAAAAGAACTGCGGGGTCAGTGTACATAGAAAGGGCTCATGTGAATGTCTTAGCTCCTTGACATTTTTGCTGCAGTTAACAATGGCAAAGCTTTGTCAGGAAGACACCAGTGGGACCACATACCCTTGCAATTACTAAGATTGAGGAGATTTTCCAAGTACATTTTAGCAGAGCTACAGGGTTGTGAAAGAGAGCAGAATGAAGAACAATTTTTCTTACTGCTGCTTTGGCCCTAGTGACCTCCCTGTGCAATCACAGATATGGTTTCAAAGCAAAGGCATTTTATTCTGACCAATTGTTTTTGGTTACAGTGTTCATTTATGGTATACAGAGTTGTGCTTTACAAACTTTCCTATTTAGACTACTACATTATTCCTAAAATTATGACAAATCTAAAAATAGTTTCTAATACATAACATATAATTAAAACTTCAATGCTCTAATAAAACATTTAATCACTTTTTAAATTAATTGTTGGAATATTTTTTCACTTTTAAGTTAATTAAATTTAATAAGACCACACAACAATATCAGGTTATAATTTGAGAATGAAATAATTTACATTACAAGTTTCAGTGTGCAGGGACTGAATCACAATCATTTTTGCTTTGTAAAACATATTGTGTCCTTTGGTAATTAACAGACTTATCACACAATAGTTTTCATTATAATTCATTAACACATAGATACATTATGATCCCTGATATTTAAAGAAGAGTTTACTAGAATTTTGCCCTGTCCTCTATTTCCTGTCTTGTGGTTGGGGAGAGTTGGGGAAAAGAGAGTTGGGATCAGGATGAGTAAACACTGTGTACCCTGTAGTCTCTTCTCCATATCTACTCCACACTAAGGTAGTCTGTGCCCCATTATTTCTTTTATGTAACTATTTCTTCCCTGCTCACACTTTTCAGGTCTCCTTCCACCACTTTGCTTCCTACAGGACAGACTAGGTTCAAGCTCCTTAGAATGTCGTGTGAGGCTCTTTATAATTCTGTCATTAAATTGTTCTTCCACACTCATTTCCTGACTTTACC
The DNA here is from genome assembly GCA_004026885.1 of Lyroderma lyra. NCBI lineage: Eukaryota > Metazoa > Chordata > Mammalia > Chiroptera > Megadermatidae > Lyroderma > Lyroderma lyra. Next base: position 7,832 of record PVJL010011463.1, on the reverse strand, counting down.
CTTACCCATACATGTTATGATATAGCCAGATTGAATTATTAGCTTCTAATTGCTTAGAGAAACTATTGTAAAATTTTGAAACCCTGTATCTGTGTATATGCCATGCCTTTGACTGAAATACCCTTCCTTCTCTTCTTCCCTCGATGAATTCCTACTTTCCCTTCAGATACAGTTCAAATATTAGCTTGGCAATAAAATTTTATCCAACTCTTTAAGTATTTCATTCTTTTCATTTGCATGTTACACACAAAAGTGTAAGTTCACCTACTTTATGAACCATGTTTAATTTCTATTCTATACACAAAACTGAGGTACAACCAACCTATGATTGCCTAAAATTTGGCCAAAATATAATTTCTTGACTTTCAAGTAATTAGATACTGTGGATCAGGTAGTTTTATCAATTTATCAAACTAACAGCAAGAATTCTTTAAAAAGAAAATGTGAGACTACTACTTTCAATGAAATCTATCTAAAAATCTTCATTCTTATAAAAATTCACTTTAAATAATTTAGTTTTATGATAATTTAAGTCAGTTATAATTTTCAAGAAGAATGTCAGCAGCGAACTTAAATAAAAATTTGAATTATTAAACTTCTTTTACCATCAAGTCTGTTACATCAATTCAAAAATAATCTTATAGTTTTAAAAGCTTCCTACTATTCAGAAATACGTGATAGTTTACACAATTATTACATAGAAAAACACAATTGCAAGTGAACAATTTACAATGAAAACTTCTCAGATTAGTGACTGATATTTTATACATTCTCATCCCAGCAAAATGAATTACAAAGAATTTAGTGCCTGACTCTAAAATTAAATGTGTGACACTGGTCAGGTTACTTTATATAGTAGGCTCTCAGTTAACTGGCACCCATGGGGACTGGGAGATGCTGGATAAATGTAAGTAGACTCTCTTGTTAAATGGAACTCAAGCAACCAGCACTCTCAAGCAACCCACAAAAATCTCAAGCAATTGGCAAAAGCTTTTGCAAGTTGCGTGAGAGTGCCGGTTGCTTGAGGTCCGGTGAAAAGAGTCTACTGTACTAGTAACCACCAAAACATATTAAGTCAAACACTATTTATTGAACACCAGTTGTGTGTAAAGACTGGAAATACAATGGGAAACACTCATACCTATATTTGTGGAAGAGACAAGCATGAAACAATCTGAACCATTACAGGTAAATTTACAACTATGATAAATGCTCTAAAGGAAAGAAATACAATTCTGTCAGACTGAGGATGAAAGGATACTAACAGACCTTGGGAATCAAGAGAATGGTTCCATGAGAAATGAGAGGTTATAACCTTAAAAATGACACAATTATCTAGAGCCACACTGTCTGAGATGGTAGCTTACCAAGTCCTCACACTGGGTGTTTACCAGGTTCTTTCCTATGTCCAGGGAGGTCTCTGCAGTGTGGTTCACTAAATAGGAGGAAAATAAATTTTCATAATTTTCTAGGATTTATCATGAAAGTCAAGGAACAACAATCACATTATTTAATGCAACATGCAAGCCTGAATTCTAGCCAACCAATGCTCTTACTCTAGTTGTGAATTAATGAGGCAGTTGGCCACAGTCATACCCGCATCCATGGAGGGCTAGCTCCTGAGAAGGAGCTTCCAACACACAGGATTTCTGTACAGACTGCAGTAGTGGAACACTGTGTTTCCCAAGGCTTTGGCTTGTCCAGGTTCCCACTGTAAAGATGAATTATTGTTAGAAAAAAAAAGGACTTACACACCATATAACAACACTACAGATTAACCACATAATTCTGTGCTAACAACTGAGTCAAATTTCAGACTTATTTATTATAAGCAGGAAAAATTATGTTTCTAGTATTACACCCAAATTTATAAGCAACATAATGATAGTAAGAGTCAATGTTCAGTGAGTGCCTACTATCAGACAGCCACAATCTCTTAGCTTTTTCACGTCTGAGCTCATGGAATCCTCACAAGCACCTGATGAGTAGGTGCTATTATAACATCTATTTTACAGATAAAAACAGTGAGGCATGGAGAGAATGAAGTGCTCATTTTGAAGATTATCGAGACATGGGCCATGGAGCAGCAATCTGAACACAGGCAGTTTGTGACCAGAGCCAAGCTTTCCCTCTTTCCATTTTTCTCTTTCAATCTGTCCTACTGAAGCAGGTTTTGGACACAGAGACAGAATTTTACATTTCTCTACCCAGGGGTTGGGAAACTATAGCTTGCAGGCCTTATTTGGTCCTCCATTTTTTTTTTGTAAATAAAGTTTTATTGGAACATGCCACACTCACTCATTTACATATTGTGTAGGGCTGCTTTCATACTACAATAGCAAGATGAACGGCTGTGACAGAGACTTCATCACCTGTGAAGCTTGAAATAGTATCTGCCTCTTTACCAAAAAAGCTTGTCAATTTTCTTGGATTAAAAAACTACAAACTGAATGCAAATATATTTTGTTTAAGGAGATAAACAGTGGCACATAAAAAAGATGAGGAGTTCAAACTTACAAAAGATAGCAGTTTTGATTATACTAATATATAACAGAGTATATTCATGCTGAATAAAAGATTAATTCAACAGGAAGATATAATAATAGATTTGCATGTACTTTGAGATCATCATGCTTAGTGAAATAAGCCAGACAGAATAAACAAAGAACTGTATGACTTCACTCATACGCGGAATATAAAACTGAAAGCAACAAAGAAAAAGGAAATGAACAAACAAACAAATAACCCATGGACACAATCAATAGTTTAATATTTATTTGGAGATGAGTGGGTTAGGGAGGGGAGAAAGGGGAGGAGGTGGGAGAGGAGGGGGGAAGCTAAATATGAGGTGGTGGAAAGAGAAGTCACATTAGGTGGTGAATTTATACAACAAATCGACGATGCACTCTAGAATTGTATGCCTGAAACCAATGTAATCCTTGCTAACATATGTCACCCCTATAAGTCTAATTAAAATGAATTAAAATAAAATAAAAAAAATAAAATTCATAAAGCTGAAATGAAAAGAAATAAAAGAAAAAACAGAAATATGTACATGCATATAGTTGGAGATTTTAACAGACTTCATTCAGTATAAAAGACAAAAATAAATAAAAATACAGAAGATTTTAATAACACAAATAATGAATTTTACCTAATTAACATAGCTGGAACAATGCACACAACTGTAGAATAAATGTTCTTTTTAAATGCACATGAAACATTTTAAAAATACCCATATTCTCTATCTTAAATTAAATTTAATCAAATCTTAAAACATTACAATTATAGAAAATATGTGCATTAACTTCAATGGATTTAAGCAAAATATAATTAAATATATGTAGAAAATCCTTGGACAATTGCTTGGCAACACTCTTCTAAGTAACTAATAAAGATATTAAAGTAAAAATACGTTTTGAACTGTGTAAAAAAGAAAATGTAAATGTGAGATAAAAATTTTTGAGATATATAGCAAAAGAGAGTTGGGAGGAAAATTCATAATTTTAAATGCACATTTTAGAAAAGCAGAAAGACGAAAATAAATTATGTAAACAACCATTTCAAGAAACTAGGGGAAAAAAGAGAAAAGCCAAATATAGTTAAGAGGAAGGAAATTAAATAACAACAAAAATACCTCAGAAATCAAAGAAAATGTGTATAAATTAACTCTAGAAAAGTTTGATAAACCAATATTTGCTCTTTAGATATGGACAATTTCTATTATTTTTAAATATCAATTATATGGTAGCTCTTAGTAAGACTTAAACTTGAAAAAGGAGAAGCACAAGTTAGCAAGATTAGGAATGGAGAAGAGGATATAATTTCATATCCTACTGTCAAACAAAAAATATTATTGTGAATGACTCAATGCCAATAGACAATAGGTGCCTGAATAATGTCATTTCATTTCATGTCATTTCCCTGTAAAGTTGATGAGATGCCACAGGAACTTAACTCTTATTTATACCCATTAGGAACTAGATAGGTCTGTCATAACCTAGTCTGAACATTTCTGCAAGTTAAGCAAATGACAGGTCTACATATCAGGTTTTGCTTTCACATTGATTTCATGGGATGGCCTTGAAAGACAGGGATGAAAGGATAACCCTTTTAATGGATAGTGCACAGGTTACCCACTTTAGTAGACGGAGAGTTTACCAAATGTCAGGAGATACACAGAGTGGATTATGGACAGTGGAGAATGTTAGCTGGTTGGTCCCAAATATAGAAGGAAAAAGACTGGAAATTTCAAGACAAGATCTCATGTAGGGGCATGTAGACAGGCATGTGGGATGGGCACAAGGTTAATTGATATGTCTATCACTACGGGATGTGCGTTAAACAACCAGTAAACAAATGACTCAGGACGGGCTCCTGTGAGGCCCTAGGGTGAGAACATTTAAGGAGGCATGCACTCTTAGGTGCTGACTCTGAATAATCAGTGTTACAGTGAGTGACTCCTTACATCTTTTGCCTCTGACACCTCACTTCTGCACTCTAGTCACTGGATGTTGGCTTTGTCATTTTCTGCATGATTGGATTAGCGATGATAGCTGTAAGTTAGCCTGACAATGTGGTCTGTTACCAAAGCTGATAACAGCCACTGTTGTTTATTTTTAACCTGTTAACTGCAGAGATCAACACCAAGTCCTTGATATGGCATTATCCCTCAAATAGACCAGTTGACCATTTGGTGGAAAGGTGACTGTGTTGAGCTCCTTCCACTTTGGAAGTGACAGTGATTTGTTCAGGCAAGGATAGGCACACAGTTCTGGCAATATTTTGCCTTGCCAGCCCAAAGAGGTTCAACCAACACACTCCTCTGAAGGTGTATGCCATGTCTGCAGCTGCAGCATGGGATCTCATCAGCATAGGAATTCATTTCAGAAAAGACGTATGGAAGTAGGCCCATAACCACGGACTCCACTGGTCATATCATATAACACACGGTCCAGAATATGCTGATATAGAGTTCTGGAAATAGTTTTTGAGAAGCACAGCTCAACTGGTAGCTTAGAGGTGATAATTTTGTAAGGATGGGGCGCCATTCTGCAGGTCATTGTACACACCTCCAATCGAAAACCTTTATATGGAACTTGGTCTTCCATAGGATGAAAATAATTGGTCCAGGAATTTAGAGGTAGAAGCAAGAATGGCTCTACTTACCATCATCTCCAGTGACCAACGGGAGCAATTTCTACCTTTGGTCCCAACAACTCTGAGATCCTCAGGGTTGTTAGTCTTGGTGCTAAAAAGGGGAATACTTCTGTTAGGGGACAGAGAAAAGTTATGATTGATTCCTGGACATTTCAGTGTCCTTGGATCCAGAGGTTATCAAACAAGGAGTCAGCATCTTGGCAGCAATGTTTAACTCTGATCATCAGCAGGAAGGAGGGCTGCTGTTACACCTGAAGAAGTATTGTTGACACCTAGATGATCCACTTGGGCACCATTTGGTATCCTGTAGCCAATTCTGATGGAAAATGACCCTTCTCAGGCAACCTTAGTCTGAAACTGACATTGTAGTTACCAAGGCTGCCAGGGGTGCTTCCTGGGGGTAAGGGGCATTTGGAATGGGTAGTAAAGGAAAAGGACAGCGAGTCTCAGTTGTGACTTTTAGAACAGCTGCACCTGTAGGAGTTATAGCTGACTCCAATAACCTTCCTTTTCTAAGTTTTCTTGGAAGAGAAGCTACCAGAATTGTGCAGGAGCTGTTCCCTGAACATACTGAGGGTGCCAAAAATATATACACATTTTCAGAAGGGGAAGAACTGTATTAAAATTGTAATACTCAGTATATACCAATAACAAAAGATGAATGAGTATGTGTCACATTTGACTTCTGCAGTTACAAGAGGTGCTCAAAGTGGTAACCATCAGCATTCAGACACTTCTGATGATGATGAACTATTGCTTGGACAACACTGACATCTCTTAAAATGTGTATGCAGTTTTTTGGCACCCTGGTATACGGATGAACACAGTCATCACCTCCTGGGTCCCAGCCTAAGGAAGGATTGCTCATTCAGCTGCTGGGAGGGCTGCTTTCAGTTCTTTTAGAGATTGCTTCAGCTACAGAGAGCTGCTTGAGCAAGGTCACATGTGTCCTGGGGCTGACCAGCCATTTTGGCCAAAGATAGAATAATTAAGTCTAATGAGTCGGCAGAGGCTCTCTTTCACTTCTCCATCTGCCTGCCCAATCCCACTTCTTTCCTGTCTCTTCCACAGGAGTTGATCCCAAGGGTAATAATCCCTAATAAGACTCCCAACCACTAACATTGTCTGAGTCTGTTTCTTCTGATGGGTATGTACTGCTTTAAATGGAAAGTCAGTTATTCCAGAAATTGGTTGACATGTTTTCATCCATCTCATGGAATCAAAACTAAATTCTTGGAAATTCATTCTGTCACATTGTGAGTATTACCATAAATTCACTTAAGAAGTTCACCATTAAAGATAAACTTAACTTGTTTTGTGGGGGAAATATGAATACAAAATTTTATAGATCACAGATAGCATCATCGTAGAAAAATAAAAAAAATTAAAAACTGATGACAAAGAAATATACTTAGTATTTACTGTAGTGTACTCTTAATTGAGGGGTTGGCTTATTTTTGTCTTGTGAAGTGCTAGATAGAAAGCATTTTAGGCTTTGTAGCTTTGTAGGCTGTATGTTTTTTTTAATGCAATTACTCAATTCTGCTGTTTAGTGCAAAGGCAGTCATAGAAAATCCATAAACAAAAGAGCATGGCTGTGTTCCAATAAAACTATATGTAAAAAAACAGGCAGAATTCCCTATTTGGCCACAGGGCTCTATGTCAATGTCTGCCCCAATTCATAGGATCCCAAATGAGCTATAACATTTTATTAATTAAAATAGGATCTACGCTTAAAATTTAAGAATATATTTGTACAAGTCAGTAAGAGTGTTGAAGCTAAAATTTTTATTTTAATGAAACTGATGTCTAATACAAAAAGTGTAATAGCATGGGTTATAGTATTCTCTCTTTGTACCCAATATCAATCATATTTTATGTATTTGGACATCTGAATAACAATTTTGTATATTAACTTAAAAGTTCTACAACGGTATCAAACTTATTTTGAAATGACCTCTCTAAACTTTGACTACATTTTCTTCCAAATTAGTCAGAAAACTTTAATCACCGTGTTTATAACCAGAGTGCCAAAAATTCTGGTGTCTGAAGCTTTTATAGTATAAGGGTATCGAATTATTTATCCTAAAATGCAAACTTTAAAAATGTTGTAGACAATTAAAAAATAAAAATAACTTTAATATATAGAAAAAATATAACCTTCAGGAAACTACAGTAACTATTAAAAATGGTCACAGCTAAGAAACTGATAAAAGTGGATGAGTATGTACACAAATACTTATTCAACTTATATTCTATTAGTAAGATAATTATGACAAATTTTAAAAAATTTGCTTTATGTTATATGGTATTTTATTTTAGAAAAATAGTAAAACAATTTTAAATTGAACTATCCTATATGCCAGTTAAAATAATAAACCAATTTTCAATATATATGTTAAATTATGTAATTTGAATGGTTTTTAGTGTACCTTTTTTTTCTCAAAACTATCTTGTTTGAAATATAAGTTAGATGCTTAAAAAAGGACTGGATAAAAGAACAAATAAAAGATGAGATTAAAAAATATATAGAAACTAATGACAATGAAAATACAACGTATCAGAATTATTGGGACACAGCGAAAGCGGTAATAAGAGGGAAATTTATATCATTACAGGCCTATCTCAAGAAACAAGAAAAATCACAAGCAAACATCTTAGCATCCCATCTA